>JARQOC010000166.1:0-128536 GCA_033576535.1 Allobates femoralis | reverse complement strand
CACCCCCAGCCAGAAGCCAAACAGCCCACAGACCCCAGGGCAGCAACCCCCAAACAGCAGACCCAAAAGACCAGCACCCCAAGCACCCCCCAGCACCCCCCAGCAGGAACCGCAGCCCAGACCCAGCCAGCACCAGAAAAACAAGCAAAAGCAGCCACCCAGCCACCCAGCCCCCAGACGGGGCCCACCCCCCCCCCAGCCACCAGACAGAACCCAGAGCCAGACAAGCCCAGCCCCACCGGGGCCCCACACCGGGGCCCCAGCCCCCAGACGCCCCCAGCAAAAACCCCCCCCAACCCCAGCCAAAAAACCCCCCCAAAGCCAGCAGAAAACCCAGCCAAAAACCAAAACAGCCAGACAGACAGAACCCAGCAGCCCCCAAAAGGGGCCCCAGCCCAGCAGCCCCCACCACAAAGACCAGCCCCACCCCCAGAACAGACAAGCCCCACCCCCAGACCCCCCCCAAAAACCCCAGACAAGACCCCAGAAAGCCCCCAACACCAAGAAAAACCCCGGGGCCAGAAAAACAAAAAACCCCAGAAACCCAGCAACCCACAGCAGCCCCCAACCCCAGACCCAGAAAACAGCCCGGGGCAGCAGCCCCCCCCCCCCCAAGACCCCCCCCCCCCAAAAAGCAGGCTCCCAAAGACAACAAAAACAGCAGGCAGCCAAAAAGGGGGGAACCCAAAAAGGGCAACCAAGCCCAAAACCAACCAAGCAGGAAAAAACCAGAACCCAGCCCAAAAAACCCCCCAGCACCAGCCCCCAGCCAACCCCCCCACACCCCGACCCCAAGCCCAAACCCCCCACACCCAAAACGGGCCCAGGAAAGGAGAAAAGACCCAAAAACCACCCCACACCCCCCCCAAAAAACAGCCCAAAAGACCACCCCAACAAAAAAACCAAAACGCCCCCCCAGACAAAACAGGGGCCCCCCAAAGGCCCACCCCCGGGAAAAGCCCAACAGCCCCAAAGACCCCCCCAAACCCCACCCGACAAAAAACACCCAAAACCCCAAACACAGAAAAGCCCCCCGACCCACCACCCCCAAACCCCCAAAAACACACCAAAAGGGCAGAACCCAGCCCCAAACCCAGACCCCCCCACCACCCAAAAACCCCAAAACACCAGCCACCCCCCCCAAAAAAAACCCCACCCCCAGACCCCCAGACCCCCCACCACCCACCCACCAGCCCCCAGCCACCCTCCCAGCCAAACCCCAAACACCAAACCCGGGACCCCCAACCCAGACCCACCCCCCCAAAACCACCGCACCCCCCCAGACAGACCAAGACCCCCCCCCCCACCCCCACCAAGACAAGACCCCCCCACCCCCCCCCAGTCCCCCAAAACCCCCCCCAACCACCCGGGCCCAGCACCCTGACAGACCACCAAACCCCCAAAAACCACCCAGCCCAGACACACCCAACCCCCCCCCCAGACCCAGAAAAGGCCTCCCCGGGCCACCCCACGGCCCCGGGCCAGCCCCAAAAACCCCCCCAGACCCACACAAGACCCCCCCCCCACGGCCCCAAGCCCCCCCCCCCACCCCCCACACACCAGCCCACCACCCCAGCCCCCCCAAGCCCCCCAACCCCCAGCCCCCACACCCGCCCCCCCCAAACAGGCCACACCCCCAAAAACACCCCACACGGGGGCCCAACGGGACCCCCCCCACCCAGACAGAAGCGGGACCCAAACCAAACCCCCCTCCCCCCCAAACGCCCCCCAAGAAAACCAGCCCCCCAGCCCAAACCCCAAGCCCCCCCCCCCCCCCCCAGCGGACCCCCCCCCCACCCAACCCCACCCCCAACCCCCGGGAAAACCCCCCCAGACCCAGCCCCCAGACCAAGGGCACCACCCCCCAGCCCCCCACCCAAACACCCCCCTCCCCCAACCCCCCCAGACAGACCAACACACTCCCCCCACCCCCAACCACCCCACCCAAGCCGCCCAGACCCCCCACCCCCCACAGACCCCAATCAACCAACACACAGAAGACAAGACAGCCAAAAAAAAACCCCGAAGGCTAGACCCCCCCCCCCACCCCCACCCACCCAAAACCCACCCCCACCCACCACTCCCCGCCCCACCAACCGGGCCAACACCCCCCCACCACCCCCCCCACCCCCACCCCAATCCCCACCACACAGACCCCAGCACCCAGACCCCGGGGCCCCCCAGCCCCCCACAGCCCACCAAGACCCCGCCCAACCAGCCCACAGACCCACACCCAGCAGAACCACCCCACCCCCCCCACAGCCCCCCAGCAGACCAGCCCCAGACCCCCAGCACTCCCCCCAGACAGCACAAAGACCCCCAGACCCCAGACACAAAGAACCAGCCACACCCCTCACCCCAACCACCCGCCAACCCACACCAAAAACCACCCCCCCCAAACCAAAACCCGACCAGACCCAAACACCCCAAAACCCCCACCCCCCCCCCCCAGACCCCACACCCACCCCAGCGACACACCAGCAACAGACCCACGCCCCCCCCAGCCCACCCCGACCCAGACCCACCCCACCCCAGGAACAAGACACAACCCAACCAGACAGCCCCACCAACCCCAGCGACACCACACCCCCACACAACCCACACCAGACCCCCAGACAGAACCCCCCCCCAACCCCCCCCCCACAACCCCCACCCCACAAGACACCAAACCAGCCCCAGACCCAAAAAGCCCAGCCCCAGACCACCAGACACAACCCCCCCCCCCAGACCCCCAGCACACTCAAGCAGCCAGCCCCCCACCCCCAGAACCGCCCACCCCAACACGACAACAACTGACACACAGCCAACCACCCAATACAGACGACCCAACACCACAAAGACCACCACCCCCCAGGCCACCCCACTCCAGGCACCACACAACACACCCCAGAAACCACCAAAGCCCAGCACCACCAGCCCCCACCCTCGACCAGCCCAGCTCCCCCCCAGACCCCCAAAACCCCAGCAGACACCAGAGCCAGCAGACCCCCCACACACCCCCAACAGACCCCCAAACCCCAGCACCCCAACCCACCACCCCAGCAGACCCCCAGCCCCCCCCCCCCAAGACAGACCAACAGCACTAAACCCCAGCCCCCACCAGCCCCCACAGACCAGAACCCCAGCTCCCCCCCAGACAAGACCCCCCCCAACCCCAGCCCACAGCCCCAGACCCCAGCACCCCCAATCCCCACCCCCCCAGAAGCCACACCAGACAACCCCAGCCCAGACCGCAACAGACCCCCCCCCACCCAGACACACCACCCCCAGCCCAGCCCCCAGACACCCCACACAGTCAGCACCCCAGACAGAAGACCACCCCGCCCCAGACCCACCACACACAGACAGCCCAAACAGCAAGCCAGAAAACCCACAGACTCGCACCCACCCCCACCCCAGACAGCACACACACCCAGACCAGACACAGCAGCAGACCCCCCAGCAGACCCAGAACACAGCCCCCCACCCCAGACCCCCACAGCGCCCAGCCCACCCCAGACCACAGCACCAGACCAGACACCACACAGCAGACCCCTAGCACCCACAGACCCAGACCAGACCCAGACAACAGAACCCCCAGCCACCCGACCCAAGACACAGCACCCCACCCACACAGCACACCACAGACTCAGGACCCCAGCCCAGACCGCCACCAGACCCCCACCCACTACCCCACCATACAACCCACTCACATCCCCACAGACCTCCCACTCCCCCCGCACAGACCACCACAGACCACAGCACCGCAACCCACCACCCCCACCTGACACCCACACCCAGAACAGACCCCAGACACACAGCACCACCCCCAGCCCACAACCCAGACAGCCCTGCCCAACACACCACACCACCCACCACCAGCCCCACAAGACCCCACCAGCAGACCAGACCCCAGCACCACACAGACAGCCCGCACAGACCCCACACAACCAGACACAGACCAAACAGACCACAGCCAGACCCCCACCCCCCCCACCAGCCCCCCCACAGACCCACCCACAACCCCAAGCACCACAGCAGACCCCCAAACACCCCCACCCAACCCCCAGCCACCCAGACCCACCAACGCCACAGACCAGAAACCCCCCAACCAGCACCACAGACCCCAGCCACAACGCCCAGACCCCCACAGCCACCCCACACCACACCACCAGCACCAGACAGAACCCAGCCAGCAGCCCCCCCAGACACCCAGACAGACACAGACAGACCAGACCACCCGACACCCCCCCACACCCACCACACCAGCACAGCCAGACCCACACAGACCACCGACACAGCCAGACCCCACACCCACAGACCAGAACCCAGCCACCCAAACACCCAGACCCCCACAGACCCCGCACACAGACCAGACACACCAGACCACCCCAGCAGACACACCCCCCAGCCACAGACCCCCAACAGACCCCAGCACAGCCCACAGACCACCCAGCAGACCAGCACAGACCGACCAGCCCACCCAGAACAGACCAGACACCCAGCACCCCACAACCAGACACCACGACCCAGACCCCAACCCCAGACCCCAGCACCACCCAGCACACAGCAGCCACCCCCCAGACCACCAGCCAACCCGCCCCCCCCCCCCACCCCAAGCAGCCCAGACAGAACCACCCCAGAAGCCAAAGCACAAAGACCCAGACCCCAACCACCCAGCCCCCAGAAGCAGCGACACCCCCCCCAGACCCCAGACCCCCCAAGACAGACCCCAACCGACCCCCCCAGACAGACAGCCCCCCCAAACCCAAAACCCCCAGAAGGACCCCCCCACCCCCCAGAACCCCAGACAGAAAAACCCCAGAAACCAGCCCACCAGAAACGACCCCAACCCCAGACCAGCCCAACAAAGCGCCAAAGACCCGACCACAGCCCCCCCACAGAACCCAGCCCCAGCCCCGAAGCCCGCAACCCCAGCCCCCAACCCCCCCAAGACCCCCCCAGCCCAAAACCCCCAAAACCCAGCCCCCCCCACCAGCCCAAAAGCCCAACCAGCCCCCAGACGACAACAGCACCCCCAGACAAGACCCCAGAACCAGACCCCAAAGCCCCCAGCCCCCCCCCACCCAGAAGCACCCAGCCCAACCCCCCCCCCCCAAAGCAGACAGCCACCCAGACACAGACAAAACAGACAGACCCACCCCCCCCCCAAAGCCCCCCCCCCCCCAGCCAGAAAACCAGCCCACCCCCCAAACCAGACCCCAGCCCCCACCCAAAGACCCCCCAGCAACACAGACCCACCCCTCGCAAAAACACCCCAGAAGCCCACCAGACACCCACCCCAGACACCAGCAGGACACAGACAGAACCAGACACACCAACCCACAGAACCCAGACAGTACACAGACCCACCCAGCACAGGACACCCCACCCAGATCAGATAGACCACAGACAGACCCAGACCCCACAGACCAGCAGGACAGACAGACACCCTAGACACACACCAGACAAGACCACCCAGACCACAACAACTGCCCACCACCCCGCGCAGAAGCGACCAGACCCACAGACCCAGCCGAACACCAGATCGACCACACCACCCACCAGCAGACAGAACACAGCAGCCAGACCCCCCAGCCAGACAACCCCACGACCACCCCACAGAACAGACCGCAGACAGGACACCAGACCAGACCAGACAGACCAGACCACACACACACACCAGACACCCCCCCAGCAGACCTACAGACCCAGACCTGACCCCCCCACCAAGAAGACAACCCAGCGACCCCCCAACCCCCAGTCAGAAACCCACCACCAGACCAAGCCACCCCCAGGCGACACCACAACCGACAACACAACCAACCCAGGGGTGGGGGAACCCAGATCATACAGAACAGCACACCACAGAACCCCCCACCAGCACACAAGCAGACCCCACAGACCAGCATAGACAGTCAGAGACCCACAGCCAGCACCCCCCACACGACGACCATCACAACCACAGCCACAGAGACAACCAGACCCAGAATCACCCAACGATAAGCCACACAGACAGATCAGCCACTAGACAGCACACCAGACCCACAACCCAGACCACCCAGACACCCCAGACAAGCCCCCCACACAGCCAGAACACCGCCATCCGGTCACCCAGACCCATCATGTACAGAAGCACCGCAGCAGCACTGACCCAGACCACACAGCCCCCACGACATGCAACAGAAAGACACCGACCAGCCAGACAGACACCCCCACCCGCGCACCACAGACCAGACCCACACATCATGACACCCCAACAGCACAGCCCCCCACCAGACACACAGACCCCCAGCCAGACCCAAGCCACAAGATCAACCAGACCACCCCAGACTCCCCCAAGCAGAAACACACAGGAAACCCACCAGACAGACAGCAAGCACCGACAAGACCACCCCCCAACGCCACACCCACCAGACCAGGGCCACACACCCAACAACACCAGCACCCACCAGTACCACCAGACCAGAGCAGACACCACCACCCACAGACACACGACAGACAGACCACAGACCAGCCACCACACCAGAAGACGCAGATCATCTCAGACAGGACTCGCCTGACCCCACAGCACACCCAGCACAGCAGGACAGAAACAGACCCCACCCCAGAACAGATCAGAACCCAAGACCCAGCCAGACACTGACACACCAAAGACACCACACAGACCCAGAACCACACAGACAACAGACCCCCCAGACCACCAGCCACCAGATCAGACAGACCAGGACCACCAGACCCCCAGCCAGAATCCCACAAGAACCAGACAACCCAAGACACCCACAACAGGAACCACGCACAGACCAACAGACCCCCAGGACCCAGGACCATCAGACCCCCACCCAGACCCCAGAACACCCAGACCATCCACCCAGCCAGACCAGCCAGACCCAGACAGCACCACCAGAAACCAGACCCCACCAGCAGACAGCCCAGACCCAACCCTGCCAGACAGACAGTACCCAGCACCAGACACCAAGCACAGACAGACAACCAGACCAGAAAGCCACTCACAGTCACAAGCCAGCCCACAGAACCAGGCACCACCCAGACCCGCAGACCCCCGAGCCAGACCACCCCTGAATCCCCAGACCACACAGACTCGACACCAGACAGGAACCTGACCACCTGACCCCCAAACAGACAGACAGACACCAGACCCCAGCAGGACCACCCACCAGCACCACACCAGGCCCACAGACCCAGTCCAGACCCCAGCCAGACAGACAGGCACAGCAGACACACCACGCAGACAGGACCCAGACCACCCGAGACAACAGCCAGACCCCAAGACCCTCAGCCAGCCCCAGCAGACAGCAGAGCCCAGACACCCTCACCAGACCCACACCCCACAGACCACCCCAGACAGCCCAGACCCACACCAGACAAAAGAGAAGGAACCACAAACAGCCTGGACCAGACACCATCCACACCCACTACCCAGCGAGACAGGCCAGCCCGCAGAACAAGAACAGACAGACCACAGACAGCAGGGAAACCAGCCACAGAACCCCCCAGACAAGACAGACAGACCAGCAAGCCCCGATCAGGCACCAGTGCATACACCACCAGACCCCGAAGCGACCACAGACCCCCAGAACAGACCACAACCACCAGCCAAGACACCAGAGATCACAGACCTCCCCAGCACAGACCACCCCCCCAGACCACCCCACACCCCCCAGACCCACAGGCCCAGCCAGCCCCAACACACCACCAGACAGCCCCCACAGCAGCCCCCCAGCCCCACAGCCAGACCAGACCACACACAAAGACACCCCAGGCACCCAGACAGACCCCAGACAGCCCACCCACCCTCACAGGACCGAGACCAGAACAGCCTCAGACACCCCCACCCAGAACAGGCAGACAGAATCAGAGCAGACACCAGACACCCAGACAGACCCCAGACCAGACCAGGATCAACCCCCCCAGACACAGGACAGACAGACACAGCCCAGCAGACCACCGCCAGCAGACCCCCCCCTGACCAGACCACCAGACACAGACCCAAGACCCACTCCCCCGTCCGCCCCCCCACACACCCACAAAAGCCAGGACCCCCAGACCAGACCCAGACCCCAGACCAACCCAAGGCAGACCAGACCAGACAGATCAGCAGACCAGTACCAGCAGACTGACCCCACAGGACCCAACACAGATGACCAAGACCAGCAGTCCCAGACCCACACACCCAGAACCACCCAACCACAGACAGACCCATGCAGACCCAGACCCAGACCCCATCCCAGCAGACAGCACAGGACCACAAGACCAGACCAGACCACCACAGCCCCACAGACACAGACAGACAGACCAGTCGAACCACAACAGAGACAGCACCAGACAGACCCAGGATTCCCCAGACCCCACAAGACAGCCACACAGACCATCCACCGCACAGACACCACAAGACCCAGCAGACACCAGCCCCGAACACCAGACCCAGAAGACCCACACCCACAGACAAGACAAGGACCACAGCCAGACGCCCCAGACCAAGACACCGCAGACAGACACACCCATCCCAGCCCACCCAGTATCCAGCACCAGACAGCAACCACAGACCCCCCCCAGAAACAGCAGAACAGACAGATCCAGCCACCCCGAGACACACGACCAGACAACAGCCAAGACAGACCGCAGCGCAGCCCCAGCAGCCACCCCCACCAGCCAGACACCAGACAGACCACAGACAGTGCAAGACATCCCCCACCCCCCCAGCCAGACCCACCAGCCAGACAAGAGAAGCTCCCCCACCAGCAGACCAGACCAGACCATGAATCCACAGACCAGACCCAGCTAGACCCCAGCATGACAGAACCCCACAGTCCCACAGACCCACAGACCACCGCACAGCAGACGAAAGACCCCAGACAACCTCCTGACAGACAGGATACCAGACCCCCAACAGACCCCAGAACCCCAGAATCAGACCCAGAGCCCACCAGAATCCACCCAGACCCCCAGCAGCACAGACCAAAAGACCCAGACAGCACTCAGCAGAAGGAAAGACCAGCCGCAGACAGTCCCACAGACCAGAAACCCCAAGCACACCAACCCCTCCCTCCAGAACAGACGCAGACCCACACAACCACACCACAAGACAGCAGAAAAGACACACAGGTTGCAAAGACAGACCCAGACCCCCCAGACAGACCTGACCCAGCAGAACACAGACACAACCCTGACAGCACACCCACCTCTCACAGACCCCTGACAGACCAGACCCACTCTTAAAATTGCTACACCAAAGACCCCCCCACCCACCCACAGAGCACCAGACAGACAGACAACCCAGTCCAAGACACCCAGACACCAGACACCCAGACCCCAACCACCAGACAGAACAGCAGACCCACCGCCCCCACCTGACCACAGACACGGCAGGCCAGACCAGACCCCCAAGACCACACAGACACCACCCACAGACCCCAGTCCAGCAGCAGAACCCAGAACACCAGCCCACAGCCAGCCCCCAGCACAGACCCACCCCAACATGATCCCCACAGAACCCACCACTCACGCGCAGCCCCCCAGCCACCACAGACCCAGACACCCCCACACTAGCAGACGCACAGACACTGAAGCAGACCCACCACCAGACAGACCAGCAGACCATCAGACAGACGACCAGACACTGCAGACCAGGACACCAAGGACCCCAACCCACAGCCCCCAGAAACCCCAGCCCCAGCCCAGACCAGACCAGACACCCACCCACAGCCCGAGACCACCAGCACACAGCCCCTGATCCAGAGACAGACAGCCAGGCGCCCCACCAGACCACAGACCGCCCACGCAGACCCCCCACCCAGCCCAGACCCAGACCCCCCACCAGCCACCCCCACCCATGACACGACAGACCACGACAGGACCGACAGACCAGGCCAGACACCAGCCCCAGACAGACCAGACAGCACAGACTCTCACCACAGATCACAGACCACACAGACAGCACAGCAGCACGCCCACAAGACACACCAGAGCAGACCACCAGATCAGGACACAGACAGAGCAACAGCACAGACAGACAGACACCCAGACCACAGACCCCAGACCCACGCAGACCAGACCCCACCCACAGACCAGGCCCAACAGACACCAGAAGACAGACAGAACACAGACCCCAGCACCAGACACCCAGACCAGACCACCCTGAACACCCACCAGACCCAGACACCACCCCACCCCAAGACCCCAGGACAGACCACCCCCCACCCCACTCCACCCACCACCCAGACACCCCCACAGCCCAGGACCAGACAGACCCAAGTCCCAGACCACCCCAGACCATGCAACCCAGAAACCCAGACCCCAGACAGACAGACAACAGCAGCCCACCCCAGCCAGAAAGCACCCCCCCAGCCCACACACCAGCCAGACCCCACAGACCCAGCACCAGTACAGACTCAGACACAGACTGCACCCCCAGGAAGACCCCCAGACAGCCCCCCCCAGACCCCACACCAACCCCCAGCCCAGCAGACCCACCACAGACAGAAGCCCCAGACAGCGCCAGACCCAGCCACAGACCCAGACCAGACAGAAGGCCACAACAGACCCATCAGCAACCACCACAGACAGACCAGACCAGACCCCAGACCCCGAGACAGACTCCAGACAGACCCCAGAGCACAGCAGCCCTCAGCCACACACAGACAAGACAGCCAAGCGCCCACCAGACCCAGACACCCAGACAGACAGAACACCAGACAGACCCAGAACCACACCACACCCCCACCAAGCCAACCAGAGCCACACCAGGACCCCACACCAGACCCCCAGACAGACCCCAGTAGCACAGACAGCCACCCCAAGACCCACCACCACAGACAGGCACCCCACCACGCCACCCCGTCCACCCAGCACAACCCAGACACAGCCCAGACACCAGACACAGCAGGACACACAGCCAGACAGAAACAACCCCCACCAGACAACCACCCCCAGGACCACAGACCAACACCCCCCACAAGGCCAGCATCCAAGAACCAGACGCCCAGCAGCAGACCACACACCAGACCAGAACCAGACCAGAAAGAACACCTGACAGGACCACAGCAGATACACACAGACAGACACAAGACCCCAGACAAGACCTCAGATCCAGACCAGCACAGACAACAACAGACCACAGCAACTCCACAGACCCAGCCCAGACCCCACAGCCAACCCAAACGGGCCAACAGACCCCCAAAACCCAGACCCCCCCACCCCCAAAACCCCCCAGAAACAGACCACAGCGGGCCCAACCCCCCCAACCCCAGAACAAAAAGACCAAAAACCACCCCCAGCCCCCCCCAAACCCAAAAACCCCCACCCAGACAGAACCCAACCCCCCAACAGCCACCCCAGCCCCAAAGCCAGAACGACGGGCAACCCCGGGACCCAAAAACACCGGGAAAAACCCCAAAGACTCCCAAAAGCCCCAAAAACCCAAAAACAAAACCCCCCAAAAAAAAACCAAAAACCAAAAACCAACAAAACCAAACCAACCCAACGGGCCCCCAAAACACACCCCAAACCCCCCCCAGAACCAGAAAACCCCAACCCCCCCCAAAACCCCAGACCCCAGACAACCCCACCCAAACCCCAAAAACAAACCCCCCCCGGGCACCCCCCCCCAGACCCCCCAGACCACCCCCCAAAAGGCCCCAAAAGACCACCAGAAAACCAGCAGACCAAAAGCAGCCCCCCAGCCAGCCCAGCAAAGACCCCACCAAAACCCGCCCCAGCCCACCCCCCCAGCCCCCCCCCCCCAACCCAGACCCCCCCCAAACCCCCAGCCCCAAGCCCACACAGCAGCCCCCCAGCCACCCAAAGCCCCCCCAAAACCCCGGGCCCCCCCACCCAAAACCAAAAAAACCCCTGAAAAAAAGACCCCAGACCACCCCCCCAGCCCCCAAACCCCACCAAAACCCAGACCCCCCAGCCCCAGCTCCCCGGGACCCCCCCAGAAACCCCCCAACCCGACCCCCAAGAACCAACCCCCACAGCCCACCACCCCCAAGCCCAAAAATAACCCCCACAAAACCAGCCCAGACCAGAAACCCCAGAACCCCCCAAACCCACCGGGCCCCCAAAACCCAACCACCGAACACCCGACCCCAGCCCCCCACAGCCCCAGCAGAAACAGACACCCCACCCCCGACCAGCCACCCCCACCCCCCCCCCCACCCAGAAAGCCCCCTAGCCCAAAAACCCCAAAAACCAGACCCCCCAAAAAGACCACACCCCACCACCCCCAGACCCCCAACAGCAGACGACCCCCCAACCCCCCCCCAGAACGGGAAAAGGCCCCACCCAAACCCCCCCCCACCCCCCAAACCCAACCAGATCCAGCCCCAAACCCCCCCCCCCCCACAGCCAGCGGGAAGCAAAACCCAAAAGCCCCCCACACCCCCCCCCAACAGAAAACCCACCCCCAGCAAAACAAAAGAAAAAGAACCCCCCCCCCCCCCCCCCAGCCCACAGCCCCCAAAACCCAGCCCCAACACCCTGCAACCCCCCCAGCCCCCAACCCACCCCACAACCACCACCCCCCCTTCCCCCCCCCGCCCCCCAGCCCAGACCCAAAAACCAGACCCCCACCCAAAGAAACAGAGACCCCACAGCCGGGAAAACCCACCAGCAGCCCCCCAGCCCCAGAACAGCCCCCCCCCCCCCCCAAACCCCAGCCCAAACCGGGACCCAGCACCCAGCCAGCCCCCCAAAAAGACCCCCCAAAACCCCAACCCACAGCCCGGGCCCCCCCAGACCCCCCCCCCAACCAGCCCCCCCCAACCCCAGACAAACCCCCAAACCCCACCAGACAGCCCCAGAACCCACCACAGCCCCACCCCCCACCCAGCCACCCCCACCCAAAACCCCCCAACCCCCCAAAACCCCCCCGCCCCAAAAACCAACCCTAAAAAAAAGGACCCCCAGACCCCCCCGGGCCAAAAGCCCCAAAAGGCCCGCCACCCAGACAAAAACCCAGCCCCAGACACCCCAAGACCCAAACCCCCCAGACCCCCCAAAGAAACAGCCCCCAACACAACCCCACCCCAAAAACCCAAAACCAGCCCCCGCCCCCACCCAAACCACCCAGACCCGGGACAGACCCCCCAAAACCCCCCAGACCACCCCACCACCAGAACCCAGCCAAAACCCCAACCAGCCCCCCAAGAACCCCCCCACCACAAAAACCAAAAACCCAGCCACCCCACAGACAAAAGACACAGCCCCACCCCCCCCCCGGGCCCCCCAGCCCCCAAAAACCCCCAGACCCAGCCCCCAGCAAAAGCCCCAGCCCAGGAAAACAGCCCCCAAAACAGCCACCCCCCCCCCCGGGCCCCCCAACCACACCCACCCCCCAAAACCCGGGGAAAACCCACCCCAACCCCCCAGAACAGCCCCCCAGCAGCCCCCAGGCCCCCCAGAACACCAAAGACAACCCCCAAAAGACCAAAACAGCCCCCCAGACCCCCCCCCACCTCCCCACCCCAAAACGCCCCCCAACACAGCCCACGAAAGCTGGATGAATCCACCTACTTACCTACCTGCCTGAAGTTTCTTAACCATCCTTCCATGGCTCAAGCTAACAATACACCTGACGCAAGCAAGCAAGCTGTCTACCTGGATGGAGATACCACGCCTACCTAATGTGAGTATTGCCACACTGTTCTGAAAATGTTCATGTATTTTAATTTTCAGAATATCTTAAATTACCCCTTTCTCTTTTTCTACTTCACGGGAATAGCTGATGAATCCACCTACTTACCTACCTGCCTGAAGCTACTTAACCATACCTTCCATGGCACAAGCTAACAATACCTACCTGACGCAAGCAAGCTGTCTACCTGGATGGAGATACCACGACCTACCTATAGTGAGTATTAAACACACTGTTCTGAACTTGTTCATGTATGTAACTTCAGAATACTAATGTACTTTCTCTTTTTCTTTTACTTCACAGAATAGCTGGATGAATCCACCTACTTACCTACCTGCCTGAAGTACTTAACCATACCTTCCATGGCTCAAGCTAACAATACATACCTGACGCAAGCAAGCAAGCTGTCTACCTGGATGGAGATACCACGACTACCTAATGTGTAGTATTGCCACACTGTTCTGAAAATGTTCATGTATGTAAACTTCAGAATACTAATGTACTTTCTCTCTTTTTCTACTTCACAGAATAGTTGATGAATCCACCTACTTACCTACCTGGTGAAGCTACTTAACATACCTATCCATGGCTCAAGCTAAACAATACCTACCTGACGCAAGCTGTCTACCTGGATTGGGAATACCACGACCTACCTATTAGGGCTGGGCGATATCGAATTAATTCGATTAATTCGCCCCTGCTGTGGCCACGATTGTAGTTTTCTTACAAATCGGTGAAATTCGATTTAAAAATGGCGGCATTTCCGGTCCGGCGTCACCTGGCACACTGCGGTGCGTCTTCCTCCTCCCCGGCCGGCGCTGGAACTGGCCGGACACTGGGGGCCGCCGACCTCCGCCTCCTCCCCGGCCGGCCCGGGTGACAAGCAGCACAGCAGAGCGCAGCATGGCTCCGGTGCTGGTCCGCCCCGACCCCTGGCAGCAGTTAACACCCCCGGCACGTCGCGCTGTGGCTGACGTCACCCGGTGCGCCGTCACCCGGAGTCACGGAGAGAAGAGGAGCCGAGGTTAGCAGCTGCTGACCGGTGTGGCCTGCCTCCTCCTCCTGAGTCCCGACTCCTGACTCAGATTGAGTCGTGGGGGGCCGGTCCGTCCTAGGCTAGCTGCGCCTACAATCTACTCCCTACTCTAATAAAGTAACAAGTAACGCTAAACAGGCGTGGGAGGGGGGTTTATGTGCAGGGGGGGGGGTGCCTGTGGCAGTTATGAGTGTGTATAATATCTAACATCAGGGCAGGTGCAGGCACACTATGAGGTGTATATATGATATATACACCTCATAGTGTGTGTGCCTGTCTGATGTATACATATATACACCTCATAGTGTGCCTGCCTGAGGTATAAATAAATATATATATATATATATATATTTATATCACACATACATACATACACACACACACACACACACACCTCAGTCAGGCACACTTTGAGGTGTATATATGTATTACATCAGTGAAACACATAATACACAGAGCACAGCTGTATATAGATGACTGTCATCTATATACAGCTGTGCTGTGTGTGCAGCCTGTGCGTGCTCTATATACAGCCCAGTGCACTGTGTATACTGTGTGTATGATATATACTGTGTGTATGATATATACTGTGTGTGCTGTGTGTATGATATATACTGTGTGTATGATATATGCTTAGATACTGTGTGTATGATGCTGTATATAACTGTGTGTATGATACTGTATATACTGTGTGTATGATACTGTATATACTGTGTGTATGATATATGTATAGTATATACTGTGTGTATGATATATATACTGTGTGTATGATGTATATACTGTGTGTATGCTGTATACACTGTGTATGCTGTATACACTGTGTATGCTGTATACATATATAAAAAAACAAATCGAGATTTAAATCGAAAATCGTCTATAGGTTTAAAAAAATCGAGATTTTGATTTTTTCCAAAATCGCCCAGCCCCTACTACCTATTGTGAGTATTGCCACACTGTTCTGAACTTGTTCATGTATGTAACTTCAGAATACTAATGTACTTTCTCTTTTTCTACTTCACAGAATAGCTGGATGAATCCACCTACTTACCTACCTGGCTGAAGCTACTTAACCATACCTTCCATGGCTCAAGCTAACAATACCTACCTGACACAAGCAAGCTGTCTACCTGGATGGAGATACCACGACCTACCTATTGTGAGTATTGCCACACTGTTCTGAACTTGTTCATGTATGTAACTTCAGAATACTAATGCACTTTCTCTTTTTCTACTTCACAGAATAGCTGGATGAATCCACCTACTTACCTACCTGGCTGAAGCTACTTAACCATACCTTCCATGGCTCAAGCTAACAATACCTACCTGACGCAAGCAAGCTGTCTACCTGGATGGAGATACCACGACCTACCTATTGTGAGTATTGCCACACTGTTCTGAACTTGTTCATGTATGTAACTTCAGAATACTAATGTACTTTATCTTTTTCTACTTCACAGAATAGCTGGATGAATCCACCTACTTACCTACCTGCCTGAAGCTACTTAACCATACCTTCCATGGCTCAAGCTAACAATACCTACCTGACGCAAGCAAGCAAGCTGTCTACCTGGATGGAGATACCACGACCTACCTAATGTGAGTATTGCCACACTGTTCTGAAAATGTTCATGTATGTAACTTCAGAATACTTATGTACTTTCTCTTTTTCTACTTCACAGAATAGCTGGATGAATCCACCTACTTACCTACCTGGCTGAAGCTACTTAACCATACCTTCCATGGCTCAAGCTAACAATACCTACCTGACGCAAGCAGCTGTCTACCTGGATGGAGCTACCACAATTACCTAATGTGAGTATTGCCACACTGTTCTGAAATGTTCATGTATGTAACTTCAGAATACTAATGTACTTTCTCTTTTTCTACTTCACAGAATAGCTGGATGAATCCACCTACTTACCTACCTGGCTGAAGCTACTTAAACCATACTTCCATGGCTCAAGCTAACAATACCTACCTGACGCAAGCAAGCTGTCTACCTGGATGGAGATACACAACCTACCTATTGTGAGTATTGCCACACTGTTCTGAACTTGTTCATGTATGTAACTTCAGAATACTAATGCACTTTCTCTTTTTCTACTTCACAGAATAGCTGGATGAATCCACCTACTTACCTACCTGGCTGAAGCTACTTAACCATACCTTCCATGGCTCAAGCTAACAATACCTACCTGACGCAAGCAAGCTGTCTACCTGGATGGAGATACCACGAACCTACCTATTGTGAGTATTAACACACTGTTCTGAACTTGTTCATGTATGTAACTTCAGAATACTAATGTACTTCTCTTTTTCTACTTCACAGAATAGCTGGATGAATCCACCTACTTACCTACCTGCCTGAAGCTACTTAACCATACCTTCCATGGCTCAAGCTAACAATACCTACCTGACGCAAGCAAGCAAGCTATCTACCTGGATGGAGATACCACGACCTACCTAATGTGAGTATTGCCACACTGTTCTGAAAATGTTCATGTATGTAACTTCAGAATACTAATGTACTTTCTCTTTTTCTACTTCACAGAATAGTGGATGAATCCACCTACTTACCTACCTGGCTGAAGTACTTAACCATACTTCCATGGCTCAGCTAACAATACCTACCTGACGCAAGAAGCTGTTACCTGGATGGAGATACCACGACCTACCTATTGTGAGTATTAACACACTGTTCTGAAACTTGTTCATGTATGTAACTTCAGAATACTAATGTACTTTCTCTTTTCTACTTCACAAATAGCTGGATGAATCCACTACTTACCTCCTGCCTGAAGCTACTTAACCATACCTTCCATGGTCAAGCTAACAATACCTACCTGACGCAAGCAAGCAAGCTGTCTACCTGGATGGGATACCACGACCTACCTAATGTGAGTATTGCCACACTGTTCTGAACTTGTTCATGTATGTAACTTCAGAATACTAATGCACTTTCTCTTTTTCTACTTCACAGAATAGCTGATGAATCCACCTACTTACCTACCTGGCTGAAGCTACTTAACCATACCTTCCATGGCTCAAGCTAACAATACCTACCTGACGAAGCAAGCAAGCTGTCTACCTGGATGGAGATACCACGACCTACCTAATGTGAGTATTGCCACACTGTTCTGAAAATGTTCATGTATGTAACTTCAGAATACTAATGTACTTTCTCTTTTTCTACTTCACAGAATAGTTGGATGAATCCACCTACTTACCTACCTGGCTGAAGCTACTTAACCATACCTTCCATGGCTCAAGCTAACAATACCTACCTGACGCAAGCAAGCTGTCTACCTGGATGGAGATACCCGACCTACCTATTGTGAGTATTGCCACACTGTTCTGAACTTGTTCATGTATGTAACTTCAGAATACTAATGCACTTTCTCTTTTTCTACTTCACAGAATAGCTGGATGAATCCACCTATTACCTACTGGCTGAAGCTACTTAACCATACCTTCCATGGCTCAAGCTAACAATACCTACCTGACGCAAGCTGTCTACCTGGATGGAGATACCACGACTACCTATTGTGAGTATTGCCACACTGTTCTGAACTTGTTCATGTATGTAACTTCAGAATACTAATGTACTTTATCTTTTTCTACTTCACAGAATAGCTGAATGAATCCACCTACTTACCTACCTGCCTGAAGCTACTTAACCATACCTTCCATGGCTCAAGCTAACAATACCTACCTGACGCAAGCAAGCAAGCTGTCTACCTGGATGGAGATACCACGACCTACCTAATGTGAGTATTGCCACACTGTTCTGAAAATGTTCATGTATGTAACTTCAGAATACTAATGTACTTTATCTTTTTTCTACTTCACAGAATAGCTGGATGAATCCACCTACTTACCTACCTGCCTGAAGCTACTTAACCATACCTTCCATGGCTCAAGCTAACAATACCTACCTGACGCAAGCAAGCAAGCTGTCTACCTGGATGGAGATACCACGACCTACCTATTGTGAGTATTGCCACACTGTTCTGAACTTGTTCATGTATGTAACTTCAGAATACTAATGTACTTTATCTTTTTCTACTTCACAGAATAGCTGGATGAATCCACCTACTTACCTACCTGGCTGAAGCTACTTAACCATACCTTCCATGGCTCAAGCTAACAATACCTACCTGACGCAAGCAAGCTGTCTACCTGGATGGAGATAAACACGACCTACCTATTGTGAGTATTAACACACTGTTCTGAACTTGTTCATGTATGTAACTTCAGAATACTAATGTACTTTCTCTTTTTCTACTTCACAGAATAGCTGGATGAATCCACCTACTTACCTACCTGCCTGAAGCTACTTAACCATACCTTCCATGGCTCAAGCTAACAATACCTACCTGACGCAAGCAAGCAAGCTGTCTACCTGGATGGAGATACCACGACCTACCTAATGTGAGTATTGCCACACTGTTCTGAACTTGTTCATGTATGTAACTTCAGAATACTAATGCACTTCTCTTTTTCTACTTCACAGAATAGCTGGATGAATCCACCTACTTCCCTACCTGGCTGAAGCTACTTAACCATACCTTCCATGGCTCAAGCTAACAATACCTACCTGACGCAAGCAAGCAAGCTGTCTACCTGGATGGAGATACCACGACCTACCTAATGTGAGTATTGCCACACTGTTCTGAAAATGTTCATGTATGTAACTTCAGAATACTAATGTACTTTCTCTTTTTCTACTTCACAGAATAGTTGGATGAATCCACCTACTTACCTACCTGGCTGAAGCTACTTAACCATACCTTCCATGGCTAAGCTAACAATACCTACTGACGCAAGCTGTCTACCTGGATGGAGATACCACGACCTACCTATTGTGAGTATTGCCACACTGTTCTGAACTTGTTCATGTATGTAACTTCAGAATACTAATGTACTTTCTCTTTTTCTACTTCACAGAATAGCTGGATGAATCCACCTACTTACCTACCTGGCTGAAGCTACTTAACCATACCTTCCATGGCTCAAGCTAACAATACCTACCTGACGCAAGCAAGCTGTCTACCTGGATGGAGATACCACGACCTACCTATTGTGAGTATTGCCACACTGTTCTGAACTTGTTCATGTATGTAACTTCAGAATACTAATGTACTTTTTTTTTTTCTACTTCACAGAATACCTGGATGAATCCACCTACTTACCTACCTGGCCGAAGCTACTTAACCATACCTTCCATGGCTCAAGCTAACAATACCTACCTGACGCAAGCAAGCTGTCTACCTGGATGGAGATACCACGACCTACCTATTGTGAGTATTGCCACACTGTTCTGAACTTGCTCATGTATGTAACTTCAGAATACTAATGCACTTTCTCTTTTTCTACTTCACAGAATAGCTGTATGAATCCACCTACTTACCTACCTGGCTGAAGCTACTTAACCATACCTTCCATGGCTCAAGCTAACAATACCTACTGACGCAAGCAAGCTGTCTACCTGGATGGAGATACCACGACCTACCTATTGTGAGTATTGCCACACTGTTCTGAACTTGTTCATGTATGTAACTTCAGAATACTAATGCACTTTCTCTTTTTCTACTTCACAGAATAGCTGGATGAATCCACCTACTTATCTACCTGGCTGAAGCTAATTAACCATACCTTCCATGGCTCAAGCTAACAATACCTACCTGACGCAAGCTGTCTACCTGGATGGAGATACCACGACCTACCTATTGTGAGTATTGCCACACTGTTCTGAACTTGTTCATGTATGTAACTTCAGAATACAATGTACTTTCTCTTTTTCTACTTCACAGAATAGCTGGATGAATCCACCTACTTACCTACCTGCCTGAAGCTACTTAACCATACCTTCCATGGCTCAAGCTAACAATACCTACCTGACGCAAGCAAGCAGCTGTCTACCTGGATTGAGATACCACGACCTACCTAATGTGAGTATTGCCACACTGTTCTGAAAATGTTCATGTATGTAACTTCAGAATACTAATGTACTTTTCTCTTTTCTACTTCACAGAATAGCTGGATGAATCCACCTACTTACCTACCTGCCTGAAGCTACTTAACCATACCTTCCATGGCCAAGCTAACAATACCTACCTGACGCAAGCAAGCTGTCTACCTGGATGGAGATACCACGACCTACCTATAGTGAGTATTAACACACTGTTCTGAACTTGTTCATGTATGTAACTTCAGAATACTAATGTACTTTCTCTTTTTCTACTTCACAGAATAGCTGGATGAATCCACCTACTTACCTACCTGCCTGAAGCTACTTAACCATACCTTCCATGGCTCAAGCTAACAATACCTACCTGACGCAAGCAAGCAAGCTGTCTACCTGGATGGAGATACCACGACCTACCTAATGTGAGTATTGCCACACTGTTCTGAAAATGTTCATGTATGTAACTTCAGAATACTAATGTACTTTCTCTTTTTCTACTTCACAGAATAGTTGGATGAATCCACCTACTTACCTACCTGGCTGAAGCTACTTAACCATACCTTCCATGGCTCAAGCTAACAATACCTACCTGACGCAAGCAGTCTACCTGGATGGAGTACCACGACCTACCTATTAGGGCTGGGCGATTAATCGATTAATTCGATTAATTCGCCCCCTGCTGTGGCCACGATTGTAGTTTTCTTCACAAATCGAGAAATTCGATTTAAAATGCGGCATTTCCGGTCCGTCGTCACTGGCACACTGCGGTGCGCTTCCTCCTCCCCGGCCGGCGCTGGACTGGCCCGGACACTGGGGCCCCCGACCTCCGCCTCCTCCCCGGCCGGCGGTGACAAGCAGCACAGCAGAGCGCAGCATGGCTCCGGTGCTGGCCGCCCGACCCCTGGCAGCAGTTAACACCCCCCGGGCACGTCGCGCTGTGGCTGACGTCACCCGGTTGCGCCGTCACCCGGAGTCACGGAGAGAAGAGGAGCCGAGGTTAGCAGCTGCTGACCGGTGTGGCCTGCCTCCTCCTCCTGAGTCCCGACTCTGACTCAGATTGAGTCGTGGGGGGCCCGGTCCGTCCTAGGCTAGCTGCGCCTACAACTCTACTCCCTACTCCTAATAAAGTAACAAGTAACGCTAAACAGGCGTGGGAGGGGGGGTTTATGTGCAGGGGGGGGGGTGCCTGTGGCAGTTATGAGGTGTATAATATCTACATCAGGGCAGGTGCAGGCACACTATGAGGTGTATATATGATATATACACCTCATAGTGTGTGTGCCTGTCTGATGTATACATATATACACCTCATAGTGTGCCTGCCTGAGGTATAAATATAAATATATATATTATATAATATATTATATATATTTATATCACACATACATACATACACACACACACACACACACACCTCAGTCAGGCACACTTTGAGGTGTATATATGTATACATCAGTGAAACACATAATACACAGAGCACAGCTGTATATAGATGACTGTCATCTATATACAGCTGTGCTGTGTGTGCAGCTGTGCGTGCTCTATATACAGCCCAGTGCACTGTGTATACTGTGTGATGATATATACTGTGTGTATGATATATACTGTGTGTGCTGTGTGTATGATATATACTGTGTGTGATATATGCTGTAGATACTGTGTGTATGATCTGTATATACTGTGTGTATGATACTGTATATACTGTGTGTATGATACTGTATATACTGTGTGTATGATATATGTATAGTATATACTGTGTGTATGATATATATACTGTGTGTATGAGTATATACTGTGTGTCTGATTTTCATATGTAACTAGTAACATTCTCTTTTCTACTCAAGCTATAAATACTACCTACGTGAAGCATACCATACCTTCCATGCTCAATACACCTACCGCAAGCCTACCTGAGGATACCCACCTCCTTTTGATTTCCTATTACTTTGTATTAACTTTTACTAATTACTACTTTTTTCTTCACAATACTGAATAATCCACTACTACTACCTGCCTGAGCTATAACATACCTTCCTGGCTCAACAAATCCTACCTGACGAGAAAGTGTCTACTGGAGATCCACACCTACCTAAGTTTGCAAATTCTAAAATTTCATGTTTTATTCAAACTAATATAATCTTTTCTACTACAATACTGATGAACCTACTTACCTACCTCCGCTAACCATAACCTTCCTGGCTCAAGCTAACTACCACGACGAAGCAGCAATCTACCTGTGGATACCACACCTATTAAATTGAACTTGCTAATGTCTTATTTATAGAACTAATACTTTACTCTTGCTGAATCACTACTACAATCCCTGTAGCTACTTAACCTACCTTACACTCAAGGGAAAACTACTCCAAGCTGTTTCCGAGGCTACCAAATCTACATGGAATCCACACTGTTCTAATTTCATTATAATTCAATAATTACTTTCTTTTTACAAATCTGGAAATCCACCTATACACTGGCGAAACTACCACCTCCAGCTCAAGCCAAATACCTACCACCACCTAATGGTACCACACCTACCTATGTATTGCAACTGTCTAACTGTTCTGTATTAACTTCAATATAATTCTAATCTTTTTCCACAATGCGATGACCCTACTACCTCCGGCAAGCTACTTAACCTTCCTGGCGCAAGCTAACAACCTACCAAGCAAGCGTTACCTATGGAAAACCACCTTGTGATATTAAACATTTCTGAATTTATGTTTTAACTTCAATACTAATATGTTTTTTTCTCTTCAGAAGCTGTAACCATACTCCCCGTAATACTACAACCTCAGCAACTAAACTCCTGACGAACAACACTTCTACCTATGGGATACCGCTACTAATTGAGTATTGCCACTTGAACTTGTTTTTTTCTTCAAAAATGATTCTTTTTCCTTCAGAATACTGAGAACACCTACTACTACCTGGCAAGCTAACCATACCTCCTCACTAACAATCTACCTGACCAACAACAATGTCACGATGGAGATCCGACCTACCTAATTGTATTTACACGTCTAATTTTTTTTACTTCAGAATACTGATTCCTCTTTTTCTACTCACTGTGATGTCCTACTACCTCCTGCTGAAGCTAACTACCTCCTGCGCAACAACTCTACCTACAACCACCTATGGAGATACCACGACCTACCTATTTGGTATGCACTTCTGACTTTCATTTATCAAATATGATTCTCTATTACTACTACGAAAACCTATACCCAGCCTACACATACCTCCTGCTAACAACAATCTACCTAAGCAAACACGCACCATGGTGTACACACATACAATGTATGAGTTTGAACTTTTCTTTTATTAACTAAGTACTATTTTTTCTACTTCACCGAGAACCTAACCCTCTACTACTACACCTTACCAAGTAAATCTACCTAACACACCTACCAATGGAGATTCACCTTGAGATTACATGTAATCATCATTATTCTTATTAATTTCGATATCAACTTCTACTTGATCCATACTGCACGCTAACTACACACCTACCTACATACCAGCAAAACCTACCTACTGAGAAACGACTTCCTGTAGAATCCAGATACTATTGTTTTTACTTCAAATACTATGATCCATTTACTACTTGAGTTCCCTACTTCTGGTAAATACATACCTCCAGCATAATACCATCGACCAAGCTACCTAGAATCCAACTTCTAACTTGTAGTAACAAAACTATGTCTATTTTCACTTAACTCAGATACTAATACTTCTTTCTCTTAAACTTACACTAACAATCTACCTACTTAACACAGCTTCACTAGTAACATACTACCTCTAAAATCCACCTGACTAATCTAATGGATTACACAACTATTATTTTCACTTCCGAAAATGTAGTATTAACTTCAGATAAATTTTCTCTTTCCTTCACTAAAATCCTACCACCTACTTCCTACCTTATGATACACTCAAACTAGATGCCACTTCCAATGTATTAACAACCTATGTGAGACTCTACCCCCCTATTTCCAAATAAAGTAACAAGAAACCCAAACCCAGGGGGGGGGTTTTCGGGGGGGGGGGTGCCTGTGGCTTTGGGGTTTTTTAAAAACAAATCGGGGGGGCGGCCACTTAGGTTTTTATTTTTGATCCCCTGTTGTGTTTCTTTTAACATAAAACCCCTTGGGTCCCCCGGGGTTAAAATAAAATTATATTATATATTATTTTTTAACACCTAAAAATACAAAACACACACCCCAAAAACCCCCCACATTTTGGGTTATAAGAACATTGAAACAAATACACAGGCACACTGTTTTAAAACTTTCATCATTACAGGTGCTGGGGGCAGCCTGGGGCCTAAAACACCCCGTGCACTTTTAAACTGGGGGTTAAAAATTTTGGGGAATTTGTGGTTGTTATTTGGGTTGTTTGGATGGTATGTTTTACTTTTATTTTTTATAAAATACTTTTAAACTTTTGGTTTTTATGATGGGGGTTTATATATGTTTTTATGGTCGTAATTGGTGTAATATATAAAAAAACTGGGTTTATAAAATTTAAAAAATGGTTTTTTTAAAATATATACTTTGGTTTTAATTTTAACTTTTAAATAAAAAAACCCTTTTATTCGATACCCTTTTAAAATGCGAGCACTTTAAATCTTAGGTATTAAAAAAAAAAATCGAGTTTAAATAAAACCCCCCCCTTTTTGGTTTTTTTAAAAAAAATTTAGTTTTAAATTTTTTTCCCAAAAGTCCCCCACCCCTTTAACTACCTTAATTTGTAAATTTAATTTGGCCAAACCTTTTGAACTTTTTTTGTATGTAACTTAAAACAATACTTTCTTTTTTCTACTTCACAAAAAACGGGATGAACCCAACCTCTTCCTACCTGGTGAAAATTTAATTTTTCCTTTCCAGGGCCCTCAGCTAACAATACCCCCCAACCAATTTTCCCCTGGATGGAATACCACGACCTCCCTATTGTATTTCCACACTTTCTAAACTTTTCTTGTATGTAACTTAAAAATCTTTACTTTTCTTTTTCTACTTCACAAATAGCGGGAATGAATCCCCTTTCTTACCTCCCTTTCGGCATTAAAAATCCCTTTCCCGCCGCTAACAATCCTACCCCCAAGAAACTTCCCCGGGTTTAATTCCCACGACCTATTTTTTGGGGAAAATTCCAACTTTTCTGAATTTTAGGGAATAAATTTCAAATTAAATGACTTTTTTTTTCCTTTTCCCAAATGGGAAATAATTTCCACCTATTTACCTCCGGGGAAGCAAAACTTAACCATACCTTCCAGGGCTCAAGCAAACAATACCTACCTGAGCCGCAAGCAAGCTGTCTACCTGGAGGGAAAGATACCACGACCTACCAAATTGTGAGTATTGCCACACTGTTCTAAAAATGTTCATGTATTTTAAACTTCAAAATATTTATGACTTTCTCTTTTTCTACTTCACAGAATAGCTGGATAATCCACCTACTTACCTACCGGGCGAAAAAAATTAACCATACCTTCCATGGCTCAAGCTAACAATACCTACCTGACGCAAGCAAGCAAGCTGTCTACCTGGATTTGAGATACCACGACCTACCTAATGTGAGTATTGCCACACTGTTCTGAAAATGTTCATGTATGTAACTTCAGAATACTAATGTACTTTCTCTTTTTCTACTTCACAGAATAGCTGGATGAATCCACCTACTTACCTACCTGCCTGAAGCTACTTAACCATACCTTCCATGGCACAAGCTAACAATACCTACCTGACGCAAGCAAGCTGTCTACCTGGATGGAGATACCACGACCTACCTATAGTGAGTATTAACACACTGTTCTGAACTTGTTCATGTATGTAACTTCAGAATACTAATGTACTTTCTCTTTTTCTACTTCACAGAATAGCTGGATGAATCCACCTACTTACCTACCTGCCTGAAGCTACTTAACCATACCTTCCATGGCTCAAGCTAACAATACCTACCTGACGCAAGCAAGCAAGCTGTCTACCTGGATGGAGATACCACGACCTACCTAATGTGAGTATTGCCACACTGTTCTGAAAATGTTCATGTATGTAACTTCAGAATACTAATGTACTTTCTCTTTTTCTACTTCACAGAATAGTTGGATGAATCCACCTACTTACCTACCTGGCTGAAGCTACTTAACCATACCTTCCATGGCTCAAGCTAACAATACCTACCTGACGCAAGCTGTCTACCTGGATGGAGATACCACGACCTACCTATTAGGGCTGGGCGATTAATCGAATTAATTCGATTAATTCGCCCCCTGCTGTGGCCACGATTGTAGTTTTCTTACAAATCGTGAAATTCGATTTAAAATGGCGGCATTTCCGGTCCGGCGTCACCTGGCACACTGCGGTGCGCTCTTCCTCCTCCCCGGCCGGCGCTGGACTGGCCCGGACACTGGGGGCCGCCGACCTCCGCCTCCTCCCCGGCCGGCGGTGACAAGCAGCACAGCAGAGCGCAGCATGGCTCCGGTGCTGGTCCGCCCCGACCCCTGGCAGCAGTTAACACCCCCCGGGCACGTCGCGCTGTGGCTGACGTCACCCGGTGCGCCGTCACCCGGAGTCACGGAGAGAAGAGGAGCCGAGGTTAGCAGCTGCTGACCGGTGTGGCCTGCCTCCTCCTCCTGAGTCCCGACTCCTGACTCAGATTGAGTCGTGGGGGGCCCGGTCCGTCCTAGGCTAGCTGCGCCTACAACTCTACTCCCTACTCCTAATAAAGTAACAAGTAACGCTAAACAGGCGTGGGAGGGGGGGTTTATGTGCAGGGGGGGGGTGCCTGTGGCAGTTATGAGGTGTATATATATCTACATCAGGGCAGGTGCAGGCACACTATGAGGTGTATATATGATATATACACCTCATAGTGTGTGTGCCTGTCTGATGTATACATATATACACCTCATAGTGTGCCTGCCTGAGGTATAAATATAAATATATATATATATATATATATATATATATATATTTATATCACACATACATACATACACACACACACACACACACACCTCAGTCAGGCACACTTTGAGGTGTATATATGTATACATCAGTGAAACACATAATACACAGAGCACAGCTGTATATAGATGACTGTCATCTATATACAGCTGTGCTGTGTGTGCAGCCTGTGCGTGCTCTATATACAGCCCAGTGCACTGTGTATACTGTGTGTATGATATATACTGTGTGTATGATATATACTGTGTGTGCTGTGTGTATGATATATACTGTGTGTGATATATGCTGTAGATACTGTGTGTATGATGCTGTATATACTGTGTGTATGATACTGTATATACTGTGTGTATGATACTGTATATACTGTGTGTATGATATATGTATAGTATATACTGTGTGTATGATATATATACTGTGTGTATGATGTATATACTGTGTGTATGCTGTATACACTGTGTATGCTGTATACACTGTGTATGCTGTATACATATATAAAAAAACAAATCGAGATTTAAATCGAAAATCGTCTATAGGTTTAAAAAAAATCGAGATTTTGATTTTTTCCAAAATCGCCCAGCCCTACTACCTATTGTGAGTATTGCCACACTGTTCTGAACTTGTTCATGTATGTAACTTCAGAATACTAATGTACTTTCTCTTTTTCTACTTCACAGAATAGCTGGATGAATCCACCTACTTACCTACCTGGCTGAAGCTACTTAACCATACCTTCCATGGCTCAAGCTAACAATACCTACCTGACACAAGCAAGCTGTCTACCTGGATGGAGATACCACGACCTACCTATTGTGAGTATTGCCACACTGTTCTGAACTTGTTCATGTATGTAACTTCAGAATACTAATGCACTTTCTCTTTTTCTACTTCACAGAATAGCTGGATGAATCCACCTACTTACCTACCTGGCTGAAGCTACTTAACCATACCTTCCATGGCTCAAGCTAACAATACCTACCTGACGCAAGCAAGCTGTCTACCTGGATGGAGATACCACGACCTACCTATTGTGAGTATTGCCACACTGTTCTGAACTTGTTCATGTATGTAACTTCAGAATACTAATGCACTTTCTCTTTTTCTACTTCACAGAATAGCTGGATGAATCCACCTACTTACCTACCTGGCTGAAGCTACTTAACCATACCTTCCATGGCTCAAGCTAACAATACCTACCTGACGCAAGCAAGCTGTCTACCTGGATGGAGATACCACGACCTACCTATTGTGAGTATTGCCACACTGTTCTGAACTTGTTCATGTATGTAACTTCAGAATACTAATGCACTTTCTCTTTTTCTACTTCACAGAATAGCTGGATGAATCCACCTACTTACCTACCTGGCTGAAGCTAATTAACCATACCTTCCATGGCTCAAGCTAACAATACCTACCTGACGCAAGCTGTCTACCTGGATGGAGATACCACGACCTACCTATTGTGAGTATTGCCACACTGTTCTGAACTTGTTCATGTATGTAACTTCAGAATACTAATGTACTTTATCTTTTTCTACTTCACAGAATAGCTGGATGAATCCACCTACTTACCTACCTGCCTGAAGCTACTTAACCATACCTTCCATGGCTCAAGCTAACAATACCTACCTGACGCAAGCAAGCAAGCTGTCTACCTGGATGGAGATACCACGACCTACCTAATGTGAGTATTGCCACACTGTTCTGAAAATGTTCATGTATGTAACTTCAGAATACTTATGTACTTTCTCTTTTTCTACTTCACAGAATAGCTGGATGAATCCACCTACTTACCTACCTGGCTGAAGCTACTTAACCATACCTTCCATGGCTCAAGCTAACAATACCTACCTGACGCAAGCAAGCTGTCTACCTGGATGGAGCTACCACAATCTACCTAATGTGAGTATTGCCACACTGTTCTGAAAATGTTCATGTATGTAACTTCAGAATACTAATGTACTTTCTCTTTTTCTACTTCACAGAATAGCTGGATGAATCCACCTACTTACCTACCTGGCTGAAGCTACTTAACCATACCTTCCATGGCTCAAGCTAACAATACCTACCTGACGCAAGCAAGCTGTCTACCTGGATGGAGATACCACGACCTACCTATTGTGAGTATTAACACACTGTTCTGAACTTGTTCATGTATGTAACTTCAGAATACTAATGTACTTTCTCTTTTTCTACTTCACAGAATAGCTGGATGAATCCACCTACTTACCTACCTGCCTGAAGCTACTTAACCATACCTTCCATGGCTCAAGCTAACAATACCTACCTGACGCAAGCAAGCAAGCTATCTACCTGGATGGAGATACCACGACCTACCTAATGTGAGTATTGCCACACTGTTCTGAAAATGTTCATGTATGTAACTTCAGAATACTAATGTACTTTCTCTTTTTCTACTTCACAGAATAGCTGGATGAATCCACCTACTTACCTACCTGGCTGAAGCTACTTAACCATACCTTCCATGGCTCAAGCTAACAATACCTACCTGACGCAAGTAAGCTGTCTACCTGGATGGAGATACCACGACCTACCTATTGTGAGTATTAACACACTGTTCTGAACTTGTTCATGTATGTAACTTCAGAATACTAATGTACTTTCTCTTTTTCTACTTCACAGAATAGCTGGATGAATCCACCTACTTACCTACCTGCCTGAAGCTACTTAACCATACCTTCCATGGCTCAAGCTAACAATACCTACCTGACGCAAGCAAGCAAGCTGTCTACCTGGATGGAGATACCACGACCTACCTAATGTGAGTATTGCCACACTGTTCTGAACTTGTTCATGTATGTAACTTCAGAATACTAATGCACTTTCTCTTTTTCTACTTCACAGAATAGCTGGATGAATCCACCTACTTACCTACCTGGCTGAAGCTACTTAACCATACCTTCCATGGCTCAAGCTAACAATACCTACCTGACGCAAGCAAGCAAGCTGTCTACCTGGATGGAGATACCACGACCTACCTAATGTGAGTATTGCCACACTGTTCTGAAAATGTTCATGTATGTAACTTCAGAATACTAATGTACTTTCTCTTTTTCTACTTCACAGAATAGTTGGATGAATCCACCTACTTACCTACCTGGCTGAAGCTACTTAACCATACCTTCCATGGCTCAAGCTAACAATACCTACCTGACGCAAGCAAGCTGTCTACCTGGATGGAGATACCACGACCTACCTATTGTGAGTATTGCCACACTGTTCTGAACTTGTTCATGTATGTAACTTCAGAATACTAATGCACTTTCTCTTTTTCTACTTCACAGAATAGCTGGATGAATCCACCTACTTACCTACCTGGCTGAAGCTACTTAACCATACCTTCCATGGCTCAAGCTAACAATACCTACCTGACGCAAGCCAAGCTAACAATACCTACCTGACGCAAGCAAGCAAGCTGTCTACCTGGATGGAGATACCACGACCTACCTAATGTGAGTATTGCCACACTGTTCTGAAAATGTTCATGTATGTAACTTCAGAATACTAATGTACTTTCTCTTTTTCTACTTCACAGAATAGTTGGATGAATCCACCTACTTACCTACCTGGCTGAAGCTACTTAACCATACCTTCCATGGCTCAAGCTAACAATACCTACCTGACGCAAGCTGTCTACCTGGATGGAGATACCACGACCTACCTATTAGGGCTGGGCGATTAATCGAATTAATTCGATTAATTCGCCCCCTGCTGTGGCCACGATTGTAGTTTTCTTACAAATCGTGAAATTCGATTTAAAATGGCGGCATTTCCGGTCCGGCGTCACCTGGCACACTGCGGTGCGCTCTTCCTCCTCCCCGGCCGGCGCTGGACTGGCCCGGACACTGGGGGCCGCCGACCTCCGCCTCCTCCCCGGCCGGCGGTGACAAGCAGCACAGCAGAGCGCAGCATGGCTCCGGTGCTGGTCCGCCCCGACCCCTGGCAGCAGTTAACACCCCCCGGGCACGTCGCGCTGTGGCTGACGTCACCCGGTGCGCCGTCACCCGGAGTCACGGAGAGAAGAGGAGCCGAGGTTAGCAGCTGCTGACCGGTGTGGCCTGCCTCCTCCTCCTGAGTCCCGACTCCTGACTCAGATTGAGTCGTGGGGGGCCCGGTCCGTCCTAGGCTAGCTGCGCCTACAACTCTACTCCCTACTCCTAATAAAGTAACAAGTAACGCTAAACAGGCGTGGGAGGGGGGGTTTATGTGCAGGGGGGGGGGTGCCTGTGGCAGTTATGAGGTGTATATATATCTACATCAGGGCAGGTGCAGGCACACTATGAGGTGTATATATGATATATACACCTCATAGTGTGTGTGCCTGTCTGATGTATACATATATACACCTCATAGTGTGCCTGCCTGAGGTATAAATATAAATATATATATATATATATATATATATTTATATCACACATACATACATACACACACACACACACACACACCTCAGTCAGGCACACTTTGAGGTGTATATATGTATACATCAGTGAAACACATAATACACAGAGCACAGCTGTATATAGATGACTGTCATCTATATACAGCTGTGCTGTGTGTGCAGCCTGTGCGTGCTCTATATACAGCCCAGTGCACTGTGTATACTGTGTGTATGATATATACTGTGTGTATGATATATACTGTGTGTGCTGTGTGTATGATATATACTGTGTGTATGAATATATGCTGTAGATACTGTGTGTATGATGCTGTATATACTGTGTGTATGATACTGTATATACTGTGTGTATGATACTGTATATACTGTGTGTATGATATATGTATAGTATATACTGTGTGTATGATATATATACTGTGTGTATGATGTATATACTGTGTGTATGCTGTATACACTGTGTGTATCCTGTATTACACTGTGTATGCTGTATACATATATAAAAAAACAAATCGAGATTTAAATCGAAAATCGTCTATAGGTTTAAAAAAAATCGAGATTTTGATTTTTTCCAAAATCGCCCAGCCCTACTACCTATTGTGAGTATTGCCACACTGTTCTGAACTTGTTCATGTATGTAACTTCAGAATACTAATGTACTTTCTCTTTTTCTACTTCACAGAATAGCTGGATGAATCCACCTACTTACCTACCTGGCTGAAGCTACTTAACCATACCTTCCATGGCTCAAGCTAACAATACCTACCTGACGCAAGCAAGCTGTCTACCTGGATGGAGATACCACGACCTACCTATTGTGAGTATTGCCACACTGTTCTGAACTTGTTCATGTATGTAACTTCAGAATACTAATGCACTTTCTCTTTTTCTACTTCACAGAATAGCTGGATGAATCCACCTACTTACCTACCTGGCTGAAGCTACTTAACCATACCTTCCATGGCTCAAGCTAACAATACCTACCTGACGCAAGCAAGCTGTCTACCTGGATGGAGATACCACGACCTACCTATTGTGAGTATTGCCACACTGTTCTGAACTTGTTCATGTATGTAACTTCAGAATACTAATGCACTTTCTCTTTTTCTACTTCACAGAATAGCTGGATGAATCCACCTACTTACCTACCTGGCTGAAGCTAATTAACCATACCTTCCATGGCTCAAGCTAACAATACCTACCTGACGCAAGCTGTCTACCTGGATGGAGATACCACGACCTACCTATTGTGAGTATTGCCACACTGTTCTGAACTTGTTCATGTATGTAACTTCAGAATACTAATGTACTTTATCTTTTTCTACTTCACAGAATAGCTGGATGAATCCACCTACTTACCTACCTGCCTGAAGCTACTTAACCATACCTTCCATGGCTCAAGCTAACAATACCTACCTGACGCAAGCAAGCAAGCTGTCTACCTGGATGGAGATACCACGACCTACCTAATGTGAGTATTGCCACACTGTTCTGAAAATGTTCATGTATGTAACTTCAGAATACTTATGTACTTTCTCTTTTTCTACTTCACAGAATAGCTGGATGAATCCACCTACTTACCTACCTGGCTGAAGCTACTTAACCATACCTTCCATGGCTCAAGCTAACAATACCTACCTGACGCAAGCAAGCTGTCTACCTGGATGGAGCTACCACAATCTACCTAATGTGAGTATTGCCACACTGTTCTGAAAATGTTCATGTATGTAACTTCAGAATACTAATGTACTTTCTCTTTTTCTACTTCACAGAATAGCTGGATGAATCCACCTACTTACCTACCTGGCTGAAGCTACTTAACCATACCTTCCATGGCTCAAGCTAACAATACCTACCTGACGCAAGCAAGCTGTCTACCTGGATGGAGATACCACAACCTACCTATTGTGAGTATTGCCACACTGTTCTGAACTTGTTCATGTATGTAACTTCAGAATACTAATGCACTTTCTCTTTTTCTACTTCACAGAATAGCTGGATGAATCCACCTACTTACCTACCTGGCTGAAGCTACTTAACCATACCTTCCATGGCTCAAGCTAACAATACCTACCTGACGCAAGCAAGCTGTCTACCTGGATGGAGATACCACGACCTACCTATTGTAGTATTAACAACACTGTTCTGAACTTGTTCATGTATGTAACTTCAGAATACTAATGTACTTTCTCTTTTCTACTTCACAGAATAGCTGGATGAATCCACCTACTTACCTACCTGCCTGAAGCTACTTAACCATACCTTCCATGGCTCAAGCTAAACAATACTACCTGACGCAAGCAAGCAAGCTATCTACCTGGATGGAATACCACGACCTACCTAATGTGAGTATTGCCACACTGTTCTGAAAATGTTCATGTATGTAACTTCAGAATACTAATGTACTTTCTCTTTTTCTACTTCACAGAATAGCTGGATGAATCCACCTACTTACCTACCTGGCTGAAGCTACTTAACCATACCTTCCATGGCTCAAGCTAACAATACCTACCTGACGCAAGTAAGCTGTCTACCTGGATGGAGATACCACGACCTACCTATTGTGAGTATTACACACTGTTCTGAACTTGTTCATGTATGTAACTTCAGAATACTAATGTACTTTCTCTTTTTCTACATCACAGAATAGCTGGATGAATCCACCTACTTACCTACCTGCCTGAAGCTACTTAACCATACCTTCCATGGCTCAAGCTAACAATACCTACCTGACGCAAGCAAGCAAGCTGTCTACCTGGATGGAGATACCACGACCTACCTAATGTGAGTATTGCCACACTGTTCTGAACTTGTTCATGTATGTAACTTCAGAATACTAATGCACTTTCTCTTTTTCTACTTCACAGAATAGCTGGATGAATCCACCTACTTACCTACCTGGCTGAAGCTACTTAACCATACCTTCCATGGCTCAAGCTAACAATACCTACCTGACGCAAGCAAGCAAGCTGTCTACCTGGATGGAGATACCACGACCTACCTAATGTGAGTATTGCCACACTGTTCTGAAAATGTTCATGTATGTAACTTCAGAATACTAATGTACTTTCTCTTTTTCTACTTCACAGAATAGTTGGATGAATCCACCTACTTACCTACCTGCTGAAGCTACTTAACCATACCTTCCATGGCTCAAGCTAACAATACCTACCTGACGCAAGCAAGCTGTCTACCTGGATGGAGATAGCACAACCTACCTAATGTGAGTATTGCCACACTGTTCTGAACTTGTTCATGTACCTTACTTCTGATTACTAATTTACTTTCTCTTTCTCTACTTCACAGAATAGCTGGATGAATACACTTACCTACCTGGCTGAAACTACTTAACCATACCTTCCATGGCTGAAGCTAACGAAGATTACCTACACGACGAAAAAAAGCTGCCTACCTGGAATCAACTAACACTAAATACCTATGCAAAATAAATGTTAAATGTTATTTAATTAATTTATTTTATGTTATAAAATAAACTTTTTTAAATTCAAAAATTTGTTTCCATTATTTAATATAAGATTATATTTTTAATATAAAATATAGATGAATGGGTCCTACTTAATAAAACATAGTTTATGGCTGTCTGAAATGGAAATACATTGTCTATTAATGTTTTAATTCCTATTTAAACAATAATTGACAATGGATTTCCGTTTTGGAGAGATTTACTATATAACTGTAATGTCCACTTTTGTGTAATGTCCACTTTTGTGTAATTAATAAATTGTGCGCCACAGGCGGAAGTGGCCAGTATGCAAAAGAGCTGTGCAGCGCTTCAAATATAAATTTGACAGCCCTGCATCTCTCCGCTAAAACACTCCGCTCCTCCTGCCCTGGCCAGGTTCAGGTAATGAAACACACCCTCTGCCAAGTGTTTGTTAAACAGGAGTAGTCATTGTCCTGCTAGGACCTTGCATGATGTTAGAATTACATTTGCGTTAGGCGCTGTGATTGGCCCAGTCGCAGTGATGTGTTATGTGCGTAAAATATTGCATCAGCGCAAGCGGACACATGACAGCACCGAACACAAATGTCATTTTCGGGTCATTCCATGTCAAGTGATCCAAAAATGAATATTTTTTTTTCCCTGACGTCCTCAGATTTTTAAAAAAAATTTTCTATCTGAAGAACAACTTTATCTAATTACAAAAAAAAAGTTTTGAATTTTTTTCTTTATCTGTTAATTTTTTACAGATTTTTAAAGTTTTAAAAAAGTGCGAATTTTGGCCTGGTATGGCTTTACATTTTCTATCATATCTCGGGCTAGAAATAAGATAGAGAAACAAAATAAACACCAATCTACTCAGAACTGTCCAGGCTTTCATCAGATATGTCACAAGAGGATATTTGTTAATATTTTACCCATGTGATCGCAAGCGCAAAACTTTAAAACGCATTTCCGAAAAATCGGCGCGCTTTAAATATTTCAAAAACTGCCCATGTGTCTGCTGTGCTCTTAGCCACATCTGTACCAAATTTCAAGTTGGGATCGCAATGGGATCATATTTTAACATATTTTACTAGTAAGAGCGTCAATGGGTCATTTCATATCAAGTGATCTAAATATGAATATTTTTTTTTACCTGACGTCTTTAGATTTTTTTTTTTTTTTTCCTTTATGAAGTACTACTTTAGTTAATTACAAATTAAAAGTTTGGAATTTTTTTCTTCATCAGTTAATTTTTTACAGATTTTTAAAGTTTAAAAAAAGGGTGAATTTTGGCCTGGTATGACTTTACATTTTTTTATCTCAGGCTAGAAATAAGATAATGAAGTGGGAGAGGCATCATTTTACTCAGAACAGTAACAGCTTTCATTTGAGATGTTACAAGACTATGTTTCTTTATATCAAATTCAAACTATTGACGGGCAATTGTGAAAAAATGACTGATTGTGTTCTTGGTGACTTTTGAATTGACACTATAATAGTTAAATATTTTGCACTTAGGTCCAATGAATGCGTCCATGGGGTCAAGCTGGGACAGAGTCATCACAAATTAGCCTTATTTGCAGATGACCTGCTACTTTACATCTCCCAGCCCATGGTCTCCATCCCTTCGGTCTGAATGGGAGTTTGAACGGTTCGGACAATTGAGCAACTTTAAAGTGAATTGCTCCAAAACCGAGGCACTCAATATTTCTTTGCCTGGAGAATTGGTTTCTCATCTATCTAAACAGTTCCCATTTAAATGGAAAGTAGAAGCCATTAAGTACTTGGGAGTCCTTATACCAAAAGATCTTAAACAAATATTCAATTTAAATTATCAACCCCTTTTGACTAACGCGGAATCGGCATTTACCTCCTATAGACAATTAAAGCTATCCTGGTTCGGGAGAATAAACGTAGTCAAGATGGATGTCTTGCCCCGACTCTTATATACTTTTCAGACAGTTCCTGTTCTATTGGATAGAGGTTTCCTCTGGGTCATTCCATGTCAAGTGAACCAATGATTATTACCTCTATATTTTTAATTCTTTTGAGATTTTGTTATTTGATAATAGCATGTCAGACAATGCAAAATGTGAAGAGAAAAATTTTTTAAAAAATTTATTTTTTTTTTAAATGATTTTCAAAGTTCGGAAAAAGTGTGAATTTCGCTGTTGCCTGCCTTTACGTTTCTCCTCATAACTAAGGCTAGGAATAAGATAGAGAGACAAAATAAACACCATTCTACTCAGAACTATACAAGCTTTCACCAGATATGTCACAAGAGGATCTTTGTTAATATTTTACCCATGTGATCGCAAGCGCAAAACTTTAAAACGTATTTCCGAAAAATCGGCGCGCTTTAAATATTTCAAAAACTGCCCATGTGTCTGCTGTGCTCTTAGCCACATCTGTACCAAATTTCAAGTTGGGATCGCAATGGGATCATATTTTAACATATTTTACTATTAATAGCGTCAATGGGTCATTCCATATCAAGTGATCTAAATATGAATATTTTTTTTTACCTGACGTCTTTAGATTTTTTTTTTTTTTTTTCCTTTATGAAGTACTACTTTAGTTAATTACAAATTAAAAGTTTGGAATTTTTTTCTTCATCAGTTAATTTTTTACAGATTTTTAAAGTTTAAAAAAAGGGTGAATTTTGGCCTGGTACGACTTTAAATTTTTTTATCTCGGGCTAGAAATAAGATAGAGAAACAAAATAAACACCATTCTACTCAGAACTGTCCAGGCTTTTACCAGATATGTCACAAGAGTATATTTGTTAATTTTAATTTTTTACCTATGCGAATGCAAACGCAACATTTTGAAACGCATTTCCGAAAAAAACATTTTAATAAAAATTTTCCAAAACTGCCCATGTGTCTTTTATGCTCTTAGCCACATCTGTACCAAATTTCAAGTTGGGATCATGATGGGATCATATTTTTAAATATTTAACTATGGTTAATCTCATTTTTATTAAATTTTGAAAAAACATATGAAAGACATACATTCAATCTTTTAACAAAATCTTGAGACATATAAAATATACAAAAAGAGAATTCACAAAGTTATTAGTAACTTTAAGATAAGCTGCAAATTTACTTTTGCGCTTATCTCTGGTGCAATATATACTACAATCTAAATATAATTCCAAACACTCAAGTATACAACCTTTCTCAGGGTTTTGAGATGTTCTGATGTCAAGGGGACAAGCAGCCCCAGCAGAATGATTTTTATTACTTGGCCCCTTCTAACAGGTTGACCACGTAAGTGGGTCATTACCCGTTGAGGCCTAGTTGGAATAGTCTAAGTTACTAAGCGCAGAACTCTGGAAAAGAACATTTTATATTCTTTTCCACAATTTTGAGGTCGTTCCATGGGTGCCTGATTGCTGGTGAGTCTGCCTGTGTGACAGCTCACCAGCGATCAGATAACGACGTCCCAGCGATCCCCATAATTGGTCGGGTCGCTGGGACATCGCCATGTGTAAACCAATCTTTAGTCACAAAACAGCAGTGTGTCACACAGATAAGACCCTATATGCGCTTTTGTATCCTTTTACAGCTGTTCCAGGACTACAAGGTGACTCTGGTAATATGTTGTTAGCAAGTCGCTTGTTGTAATGTTACTATTTCGCAGCTGCCATTTGACTACTAAAAAAAGGTTCAGCAAAAATCAGTATGCATATGAGTTGCAAGTGACTTTCACTGAATTTGATACAAGTAAAGTTGTATGTGACTTGCAAAAGAAGTTCAGGGTTGGAGTTGTTTTAGACAGTAACATTGCAGTAGGATGTAATGTGACAACACTGACAATCATTAGTTGTAATATCGAAATGAGACATTGTGACATGTGACACATGCAGCCCTAGACTTACTGAAATCATTTACCCCCAGCTCTATCAGCTTAAAATGTATGGCACCAGGAGGTATTGGACATGGGTCTTCCTATAAGATTTGTAGCGGACAGTTCATTAACATGCAGACTGATAGCACCGAGAGCATTTTATCTTTCCGCTAACTTTCCTCCAATCACTAAGGATTCTACTCCTACAAAAGTAAATCTAACATACTCATTAAGTTTTCCATATCCAGTCACTGACTCATTATCAGACTTTCCCATGTAATGAAAAGATGCCCGGCTCATCAGTTCTTCCAGTGTGTTCGGAGGACTGTCCATCCTAGTACTAAGCATCCGCCTTTGTGGAGACTGAGAAACCTGACTGAGGTCATGATAAGATTTGCTGATAACCCGAGGCCGATCTTCCCAAGGGTTCTTATTTTGTCTGTCCTTTGTTCCATTTCCAAGATGTGTTTGAAGAGCCGACAAATCGGAGCAAGACAATCTCTTCAGAAGGTCAGGCTGGATAGACACAGGCCGTATGGCCATCCTATTCATAGTACTGCTTGCCAGGCTAGTTGTACTAATTGCCCTCGCTACGCCAAGCCCACGGAGTGATTCGGCTTGGATGTTCAAGCTCCACAGGGAAGTTCTCTCTATAAAACAAGAAAAAAAAGAAAGATTAAGATTCATAATGTGCTCTTAAAATATAGAACTAATAAATACAGGTTTCTAACTGTCCTTTCCGAAGAAGCTGTCCTTGCTTTATTACAGCATATAGAGGTCAGGGAGGGGGACTACTGCCTGCACTTTCTACCATAAGCCAAAATGGTGAGCTACTATATCTGTTTTGACAGACTGACCCACCCATGAATTAGTCGGTCATTTTATCTTCATGAATGGAATGGAACTCAATACTACATTTATATTCCACTGACAACAACAAAGGACATGTATGACCAGATCATGCTTCCACGAAGTATGAATAGGTCACCACTCAGGCTTACAGAAGCTAGATTTGTAGCGCTCAACTAATTGCAAGGCAAGTTATCATTTAGAAAAAAAGCTGACTATGTGAAACAACAGCTTTAGATCAAATTGTAAAAAACTATATTTATTCATTTTTATACACATCTGATTATGTGTCTGTGACAACCAATATGGCTGCCATTATGCAGTGGGAAATCTAGAGGGGAATATATATACAGGATAGGTTATGTATCAATATTAGTAGGATGCCCTAACCCAGTGATGGGCAACCTTTTGAGCTTGGTGTGTCAAAATTCGCCAAAAAACCAAACATAAATCGCGAGGTGTGTCACCTTGAGAAAAAAAACCCTAATTTTACGATATTTATAGTTTAAATAACAAATATGTATAATTCTTTAACTTACCTGCTTAGTGACTTCTTTGTTAATCTGTCAGTTGGTTTCTTTTGTTGGTCTTGCTGTTATTTAACCTGTGTGGGGTGTCATGAACTAAGATAAGTGAGAGGGAGGGGGAATTCTTCCAGTGATGGCGAACCTGTGGCAGTCCAGCAACAGCTGGACTGCCACACTGCCACAGGTTCACCATCACTGACTTAGTGACTTTTTTGTTGCTGAATTTCATTGGCTAAATCTTCAATTGAAGGTTGGTATTTTGCACACTTCAAGGCCAAGCAAGCGCTACTAAGGTTATCTGTCAAAATGTCTATTTATATTCCACGTTCTGCTTACTACCGTTTCACTACATAGAACGCAAAATGATCTGCCATTTTTTTCTATAATGCCATACATCTCAGTCCATGTCTCTTGAAAGGGTCGGCTACTGCTACTACCACTTCCTTTACTTAACCTTGGTTTTTTTGGCTTCTCCATAAGAGGGGCAGTGACAGAAGATTTATAGACAGCCCTGCAGGCAATTAGGGGTTAACTGTCTTTTAGGAAAGGGCAGAGTTAATAAGCAGAAATAGGGATTAATAGGGTGAAATGCAGTCTGTACTATGCTGCAAGATGGCGTTCCTTATGTAAATCAATGGCGGGAAACGGCACCCATAGCACAGGCCTCTTCCAGCCTCCCCCTTACTTATCTCAGTAATGGCCAATCACACATTCATGACACCCCAGATTCTGCCCAGAACCTTTCACTGGAGGATGGTTGCTGTAGTAATCACTGGACCTCCAGACAGACCTCCAGACAGCGATCACAGGGCCTCAGATATGCGTCCCCCGCAGCGTTCCGCTGCTCCCTGCTGCGCCAGCCAGAAGTTCCGCTTACCGGAAGTCCCAGGACTAGACGCTCTGTGCCGGAGCTCTGCTGTTCTGGCTACAGACCTCCAGCACATTTTTTTTTTCGTCAGCTGTAGTTAGTGATGGGCGAGTCCTAACTCGGAATCGCTTGACTCTAGTCTAGCGAGTCCGAGCCCGGGACTCGCTACTCGTTGCTAGTCTAGCGAGTCCAATGTTAATGAATGGGGAAGCGAGTAATAGCGAGTAGTGTGAGATTTACAAATCGCAGATGTCTCGGAAAGCGCTCGCATTGCCGTTTTGGAAACCCGACTCGCAACAGTTTTTTGCTGCTGTGTCTGTGTCTGTGGTTTTTATCCAAATAGCGAGTCTAGTTTCTCCGGCGGCCGCGTGTCACTGAAAATGGCTACGCGTGTCAGTGCTGACACGCGTGTCATAGGTTCGCCATCACTGTCCTAGAACAACCTACGATGCACGGACTGTCCAAGAACCTCTGTCACATCTCCATCAGAGGCGGCTCCTTGAAATCTGCTTGTGTCACCGCCATATTCACCCTGTAGGTGACGCTGGTGATAGAGAAGTCAGGGCCACAATCTCTGGAGAGCGCAGGCTCTGTCCATCCACTAACATTAGGAGTGTCTGGGACCTGCAGTGTGGGTGTGTGTGCTGTCCAGCTGAAGTCATTTACTCCTAAGCTTCAGTCTAATGGAAAGCGCCACACCCAACTAATAATACCTTCAGCTTTCTGCTGGAAGCTGCCAGATATAGCTTTTGGTTTACTTGACTAGTCTCCTGTTTTGTATTGGTGTTTTTCCTGTTTTTTGGACTTTTCTTCTTGCTCACGATTTTGTACTTAGCTGCCAACTTGGTTTTGACCAGGGTTCCTGACTACTCTATTGGGTCCTGCTTTTGTCCTTTTCCTGACCTCCCGGCTCTGACCCTTCTTGGTGACTTTCCTGTTTCTGGACTGCAGCCCTTCCATAGGCAGCAATCTCCTGGACCCTTGTGTAAATCCCATGTATAAGATTTAAAGGTTGTCAGGGTTTCTTGTGGTTCTGCCTCATAGAACAGCTAGTGCCTAGTCTGTGGGATATGCCCCTTTTGTTCCTGTACCCTTGGACGGGCGTCACAGTCTCCTGACCAAGTATGAAAAGTTTTCAAGTTCGAGTCAAGAGATTAGCGGCCAGTCTGTGCATCTTGGCCCGCCCTAGGAATGTTTCACTGATGTCTGAATTTAACCTTAATGTGCCATTCAAGTCACCACCCTGGATCACATTGGTTAAATTCACATGTCCCCTAATCATGTGCTAGATCAGATCCAGCACAATGCATTGTGCAAGCATAACTGACTTTTTAGCTCTCAAAACTGGACGTGACTCGCGACTATCTCTCAGGGCCCCTTTACACACGGCTACATTTCTAGGGTGGCTACAGGTAACTTACTGGCTGCAGTGAAATCATGGAGACATGGTTCTATCTTGTTGCTGTGTACAAATGGAATAATCTCTCCATGATTTCACTGCAACCAGTAAGTTACCTGTAGCCACCCTAGAAATGTAGCCGTGTGTAAAGGGGCCCTCAGAGATGGATGTGACTCACGATCTCCTCTCAGAGCTGGATGTGGCTCTGGACCCTCTCTCAGAGCTGGATGTGGCTCACGACCCTCTCTCAGAGCTGGATGTGGCTCACGACCCTCTCTCAGAGCTGGATGTGGCTCCCGACCCTCTCTCAGAGCTGGATGTGGCTCACGACCCTCTCTCAGAGCTGAATGTGGCTCACGACCCTCTCTCAGAGCTGGATGTGGCTCTGGACCCTCTCTCAGAGCTGGATGTGGCTCACGACCCTCTCTCAGAGCTGGATGTGGCTCACGACCCTCTCTCAGAGCTGAATGTGGCTCGCGACCCTCTCTCAGAGCTGGATGTGGCTCACGACCCTCTCTCAGAGCCGGATGTGGCTCATGACCCTCTCTCAGAGCTGGATGTGGCTTGCAACCTTCTCTCAGAGCTGGATATGGCTCACGACCCTCTCTCAGAGCTGGATGTGGCTTGCAACCTTCTCTCAGAGCTGGATGTGGCTCCTGACCCTCTCTCAGAGCTGGATGTGGCTCACCACTCTCAATCAGAGCTGGATGTGGCTTGCAACCTTCTCTCAGAGCTGGATGTGGCTCACGACCTTCTCTCAGAGCTGGATGTGGCTCTCGACCCTCTCTCAGAGCTGGATGTGGCTCACGACCCTCTCTCAGAGCTGGATGTGGCTCACGATCCTCTCTCAGAGCTGGATGTGGCTCACGACCCTCTCTCAGAGCTGGATGTGGCTCACGACCCTCTCTCAGAGCTGGATGTGGCTCATGACCCTCTCTCAGAGCTGGATGTGGCTCACGACCCTCTCTCAGAGCTGGATGTGGCTCATGACCCTCTCTCAGAGCTGGATGTGGCTCCTGACCCTCTCTCAGAGCTGGATGTGGCTCACGACCTTCTCTCAGAGCTGGATGTGGCTCACGACCTTCTCTCAGAGCTGGATGTGGCTCTCATTCCTCTCTGAGCTAAATGTGGCTCTTCAGGTAAGAAAAATTGGGAACCTCTGACCTATTGCGATTGTTGGATCCTGTGTTATCAGATATGAATAAAGGTCTTATCAGACATTATAATCCTGCCTCTACTGATACACCTGCTGAAATCTCTCACTAAGGGTGGCGACACACTGGGGTGTAAATCGGGCGAGGGCAATGCAAGAAATTCTCGCATTGCCCTCGGACCAATGTTACTGAATGAGTCAGAACACATTAACGTGTGTCGTCCGCTTTTTTCTCATCCAGAATCTGGATGAGAAAAAAAGTTGCAACATGCTGCGACAGTATGCGATTCACGCGCGAGACTCGTCAATGCAAGTCTATGGGTCTGACAAAATCCGGGACAGCACACGGACCATCCTACTGACATCCGTTTTTTTAACTGATACATTATTATTCTGTAGCTGAGAACAATGTAAACTGTTCCTGTAAATGATTATACAGTAATAGTAGCTGAGAAAAAAAATGGATGTCACACGGACAGCAAAACTGCAAAGTGCAAGAAAATTAGAGCACCATTGCAATTTACTTCTTATTAAAAGTCCTCTATGTTCTCATGGACGGAGGGATTTTTCATTTGATAGTTGACTGCTTGTCGCCTTTGTTACCAGCCACCTCTGCAGTCTATTAGGCAAGGAGCACAGCGCTTACAAGCTGTTTGCTGTATAGTAAACTTCATTAGAGCGAGCCGCACTTGTCCTGGCCAGGCGGCCATACTATGCTCCCACCACTCCTATAAGTATGGTGTCCCTGAGCTACAGCCAGGCTCCTAAATATTCATCTTAAAATGGCTGATAACAGGGAACTACAGATTGTAATTGCATAGACAACAAATTGGACGTAACGTAAATGTTTGATTTAATTTGTTTTTGGTTATGTCTCTGTCAGTTTATGGTACAAACTTCCAAAGTCACCACTCACTTGTAATTCCCTCCGTCATAATGTCGGTCATCTTACAGCAGGAGGACAACATGCGAGTACTGAGCTGATCCACCACCAGCACCTGTGGAAACAGGACGACATTACAAAGCGCAAAGGAAAAACGTAAGTCACAGCAGAAAATGTTCAAACCAGCACCTCAGAATGAAGCCTCGTGCACACGCTGAGTATTTGGTGAGTTGTTACCTCAGTATCTGTAATGGTGGGTTTACACACACCAATTTATCTGTTCAATCTCTGAACCAATCTCTGGTTGCAGTGAAATCATGGATACATTGCTCCATGTTGTACACAGCCACAAAATGGAGCAATGTATCCATGATTTCACTGCAACCAGAGATCTGTTCAGAGATTGAACAGATAAATTGGTGTGTGTAAACCCACCATAAGGCCTCGTGCACACGCTGAGTATTTGCTGAGTTTTTACCTCAGTATCTATAAGGCCTTGTGTACACGCTGAGTATTTGGTGAGTTGTTACCTCAGTATTTGTAAGGCCTCGTGCACACGCTGAGTATTTGGTGAGTTGTTACCTCAGTATCTGTAAGGCCTCGTGCACACGCTGAGTATTTGGTGTTATTACCTCAGTATTTGTAAGGCCTCGTGCACACGCTGAGTATTTGGTGAGTTATTACCTCAGTATCTGTAAGGCCTCGTGCACACGCTGAGTATTTGGTGAGTTATTACCTCAGTATCTGTAAGGCCTCGTGCACACGCTGAGTATTTGGTCAGTTTTTACCTCAGTATCTGTAAGGCCTCGTGCACACGCTGAGTATTTGGTGTTGTTACCTCAGTATCTGTAAGGCTTCGTGCACACGCTGAGTATTTGGTGAGGCTTTACCTCAGTATTTGTAAGGTCTCGTGCACACGCTGAGTATTTGGTGAGGTTTTACCTCAGAATGAAGCCTCGTGCACACGCTGAGTATTTGGTGTTATTACCTCAGTATCTGTAAGGTCTCGTGCACACGCTGAGTATTTGGTGAATTTTTACTTCAGTATTTGTAAGGCCTCGTGCACACGCTGAGTATTTGGTGAGGTTTTACCTCAGAATGAAGCTTCGTGCACACGCTGAGTATTTGGTGTTATTACCTCAGTATCTGTAAGGTCTCGTGCACACGCTGAGTATTTGGTGAGTTTTTACCTCAGTATTTGTAAGGCCTCGTGCACACGCTGAGTATTTGGTGAGTTGTTACCTCAGTATTTGTAAGGCCTCGTGCACACGCTGAGTATTTGGTGTGTTGTTACCTCAGTATCTGTAAGGCCTCGTGCACACGCTAAGTATTTGGTGAGTTTTTTCCTCAGTATCTGTAAGGCCTCGTGCACACGCTGAGTATTTGGTGAGATTTTACCTCAGTATCTGTAAGGCCTCGTGCACACGCTGAGTATTTGGGGAGTTTTTACCTCAGTATCTGTAAGGCCACGTGCACACACTGAGTATTTGGTGAGGTTTTACCTCAGTATCTGTAAGGCCTCGTGCACACGCTGAGTATTTGGGGAGTTTTTACCTCAGTATATGTAAGGACTCGTGCACACACTGAGTATTTGGTGAGTTTTTTACCTCAGTATCTGTAAGGCCTCGTGCACACGCTGAGTATTTGGGGAGTTGTTACCTCAGTATCTGTAAGGCCTCGTGCACACACTGAGTATTTGGTGAGTTTTTACTTCAGTATTTGTAAGGCCTCGTGCACACGCTGAGTATTTGGTGAGGTTTTACCTCAGAATGAAGCCTCGTGCAACACGCTGAGTATTTGGTGTTATTACCTCAGTATCTGTAAGGTCTCGTGCACACGCTGAGTATTTGGTGAGTTTTTACCTCAGTATTTGTAAGGCCTCGTGCACACGCTGAGTATTTGGTGAGTTGTTACCTCAGTATTTGTAAGGCCTCGTGCACACGCTGAGTATTTGGTGAGTTGTTACCTCAGTATCTGTAAGGCCTCGTGCACACGCTGAGTATTTGGTGAGTTGTTACCTCAGTATCTGTAAGGCCTCGTGCACACGCTGAGTATTTGGTGAGTTGTTACCTCAGTATCTGTAAGGCCTCGTGCACACGCTGAGTATTTGGTGAGTTGTTACCTCAGTATCTGTAAGGCCTCGTGCACACGCTGAGTATTTGGTGAGTTGTTACCTCAGTATCTGTAATGGTGGGTTTACACACACCAATTTATCTGTTCAATCTCTGAACCAATCTCTGGTTGCAGTGAAATCATGGATACATTGCTCCATGTTGTACACAGCCACAAAATGGAGCAATGTATCCATGATTTCACTGCAACCAGAGATCTGTTCAGAGATTGAACAGATAAATTGGTGTGTGTAAACCCACCATAAGGCCTCGTGCACACGCTGAGTATTTGGTGAGTTTTTTACCTCAGTATCTATAAGGCCTTGTGTACACGCTGAGTATTTGGTGAGTTGTTACCTCAGTATTTGTAAGGCCTCGTGCACACGCTGAGTATTTGGTGAGTTGTTACCTCAGTATCTGTAAGGCCTCGTGCACACGCTGAGTATTTGGTGAGTTGTTACCTCAGTATCTGTAAGGCCTCGTGCACACGCTGAGTATTTGGTGAGTTTTTACCTCAGTATCTGTAAGGCCTCGTGCACACGCTGAGTATTTGGTGAGTTGTTACCTCAGTATCTGTAAGGCCTCGTGCACACGCTGAGTATTTGGTGTTATTACCTCAGTATTTGTAAGGCCTCGTGCACACGCTGAGTATTTGGTGAGTTTTTACCTCAGTATCTGTAAGGTCTCGTGCACACGCTGAGTATTTGGGGAGTTGTTACCTCAGTATCTGTAAGGCCTCGTGCACACGCTGAGTATTTGGTGAGTTTTTACCTCAGTATCTGTAAGGCCTCGTGCACACGCTGAGTATTTGGTGAGTTTTTACCTCAGTATTTGTAAGGCCTCGTGCACACGCTGAGTATTTGGTGAGTTGTTACCTCAGTATCTGTAAGGCCTCGTGCACACGCTGAGTAGTATTTGGTGAGTTGTTACCTCAGTATCTGTAAGGCCTCGTGCACACGCTGAGTATTTGGTGAGTTGTTACCTCAGTATCTGTAAGGCCTCGTGCACACGCTGAGTATTTGGTGTTGTTACCTCAGTATCTGTACTCACATTCTCTATACATTGATCTTATCATCATCGTGTACACACAAGCCTTTATCATCCGCACTATTTGCCATCCTTCCTCTCACCTCACAGAAGCTGCGGCTCCTCCAAGTTCCCGCCTAAATAATAGTAACTGCGTCACCACAGCCTTCACCGGCTGATGCGGCCACGCCCCCTTTCTATATGGTTCCATTGGACGGAGGCGGTCTCATGCAGATGAAGGGGCGTGGTCAGCGCTTTTTCCCCCTTCTGTACAATGAAACTTTCGCTGACGTCACTTAGTGAGCAGTGGCGGAGGGGGCGGGGCCAGTAGGCTCGGCACGCGCGGTGACGTCACCCTGCCGCTCTTTCTGCCCCGCCCACTCTTCCCTCCTCAGCCTGTGGAGGAGCCGCTAGAAAATGGCGGCGGCGCCGAGCGGAGAGGAGAGACTGTGAGTGCGGGCTGAGCCCTGAGCCTTCCCCTCCCGCCCTGTCCTCTGCCGGGCTCCCGCCACTGTGTGTGATGTGAGGGGAATAGATGAATCCCTGAGGCTGAGGAGGGGGCGGGGCCGAGGAGGAAAACGTCCCTGACCGTGGCCGTGATCGGTGCTGGGGCCCGGGGGGAGGACGGGGGCTGAGGGGCCCGGACACCTGCACAGTGCGGCACTGAGGAGCCTAATGACACAGGCCGAAAACCGAGGGGTGTGCTGCCCCCCTGTGCCCCCCCCCATCTCCTTTGGGGGTGTGCATCCCTCTGTGCCCCCCCCTTTCCCCTCCCCGGGGGTGTGCTGCCCCTTTGTGCCCCCCCCCTTTCCCCTCCCCGGGGGTGTGCTGCCCCTCTGTGCCCCCCCCCTTTCCCCTCCCTGGGTGTGTGCTGCCCCTCTGTGCCCCCCTCCATGTGGGTGTGCTGCCCCTCGGTGCCCCCCTCCCCGGGGTGTGCTGCCCCTCTGTGCCCCCCTCCATGTGGGTGTGCTGCCCCTCTGTGCCCCCCCTTTCCCCTCCCTGGGGGTGTGCTACCTCTCTGTGCCCCCCTCCATGTGGGTGTGCTGCCCCCCTCCCCAGGGGTGTGCTGCCCTTCTGTGCCCCCCCCCCCCCCCCGTTTCCCCTCCCCGGGGGTGTGCTGCCCCTCTGTACCCCCCCTTTCCCCTCCCCGGGGGTGTGCTGCCCCTCTGTGCCCCCCCTTTCCCCTCCCCGGGGGTATGCTGCCCCTCTGTGCCCCCATCCATGTGGGTGTGCTGCCCCTCTGTGCCCCCCTCCATGTGGGTGTGCTGCCCCTCTGTGTGTCTTCCCACCTCCTCCGGGGGTGTGCTGCCCCTCTGTGCCCCCCCCCTCCCATCCTGGGGTGTGCTGCCCCTCTGTGCCGCCCCCCCTCCCATCCTGGGGTGTGCTGCCCCTCTGTGCCCCCCTCCATGTGGGTGTGCTGCCCCTCTGTGCCCCCCTTCCCGGGGTGTGCTGCCCCTCTGTGCCCCCCTCCATGTGGGTGTGCTGCCCCTCTGTGTGTCTTCCCACCTCCTCTGGGGTGTGTTGCCCCTCTGTGCCCCCCCACCCTTCCCATCCTGGGGTGTGCTGCCCCTCTGTGCCCCCCTCCATGTGGGTGTGCAGCCCCTCTGTTCTGTTTAATGCATTGTTAAAGCAGTTCCGGACATGAGAGGTGACTTGCGTTTTCATCGCGATCCGGCATGGCTCACTGCGGTTTTAAAACAAGGCAGATTTGCTGGGTCGCAATGAAAACGCAAGTCACCGCACATGTCCAGAACTCCATTAAGCATGCATTGGACAGAACGCAGTGTTGCCGCATCCAGTTTTTGCAAATGAGGCGGAATTGAAACTGGATTTGCAAAAACGCAGGTATGAAAGTTACCTAATCTTGGCGGGAAGCCAGAGCTGTGGAGTCGGTAAGCCACAGTTGCGACTCTTGACTCCTGGATTTTATCAGGTTCCGACTCCTTCATAAATGGCCACTTCGTAACAATAAATTTACTGTTGTAAAATATTACCATCGTGCTTATTCAGTTTCTCACCATCATATAAGTAATCAGACCACTTAGAGCAAAAACTATATTTATTAGAATACAATTAGAATATAGCAAATAACTTTTATAAACTTTTCCAAACTGTAAGTAAATATGCAATAAACACTGTTATGCTGTTAATAAGAAGAAATCTATAAATTTGTCCTCAGAAAAAGTATTGTCTCTGTCAGATCCTCCTTCATGGATGCCCTCAAATCTGATCTAATTAGTTTGAGAGCAGAGAACAACCTCTCTACACTAACTTGGGTTGGTGGCAAAGCAAAACACTCGGGCAACATCTCTGACAATGTCAGGATACAGAGGAATCGCTTGTTGCACTGTTATTTTTGATGAACGGTCAAATTTCTCAATTTCTTTTAGTGCACATGAAAACTTCTGCTGAAATGTACTGGCTGTGTTCTTTGATTGAGATGACTCTTCTATGCGGGAACGCTTTGCACGGTCCTTGCGATCCAAATACTTTTCGAAATTAAATTCTTCATCAGTTGATGATGAGGGTGAAGATGTGGCAGGACGACCAAATTCTTCTTGTTCCTCCTGACTGTTCTGCAACCCTTTCATCCTTACTGCTATTTCAAACAGAGCTTCTTTTCCTTTACTTAGCTGTTGATCATCTAGAAGAATCCGATGCATTGGGTCTACGTAAACAGCCGCCAAAGAATGTTATTTTGTAATAGTAGCTCCTCTCTCCGTTTCATTGATGTAGCAATGCCACTTGCAATTAACCCTCCTCTTTGGGACAGGCGAAACATCAGGTTCTTCCACCCCTTTAAGAAAATCCCTGGAGTTAAGTCCTCTGCTTGTAATTTTTTAGTCACTGTAAATGGGTGCTCTAGCAATTTTTCCAGCTCAGTCACCTGATTCCACTGACTTTCATTTAGCGTCAGTTGAGGGTTAGCCATGTCTACAAGAAAGGTTTTCAGTTCAACCAAGCGCTGAATCATTAAGTAAGTACTGCCCCATCGTGTGGCTTGATCAATAATTGCCCCTTTTCCAGCACGTCTCTTCAAAATTGAGTCATCTTTAGGGGTTCTGGCAACAGTAGCCAATTTTCTCACCTTTCCAGTCAGTGCAGCAGCATGTCCTTCTTGCAGACCGTCTCTTATAGCCAGCTGTAGTGTATGCACAACACAGCGCATGTGATGAATGAAAGAACGTATTGACATTGACATTGACGTTTCAACAAGATCATCTAAACTATCATGTTGCTGATCATCTGAAGCAACTTCAGTTTGCTCCTCAGTTACAATACTGTGTTCCTCTATTTCAAACATTTGTGTGTCTGTGGACCCAGAATGTTCTAGCTGCTGGTCACCATCATTACACTCATTCATTAGCTTAATAGCACTTCTATTTGAAGCATTGTCAGTTACGACAGTCTTGCGGAACCTTTTCCACCAAGACCTGGAGAAACTCGCTGGTGTGATGAGCTTTGGTGTCTTTTACTGGCAATGTCTTGGTAACTATTTCATTTCTGTCACAAACAAATCGGACATTGATGGCAAAATAGTTCACTCTGTGACGTGTGCAGGCCTCCATTTTAAGAAACAGGAAGCGTCCCCTCAGAGTTTTTTTAAGTTCTTCCTTTTGTTTAAAAGCTTCTTCAATTACTAATTTTCTAATACTCACTCTCTCTCCAGAGTAACACCAAGCTTACGGGCCATTTCCCCATTCAGACACATAAAAGCTGGTCGTGAAAATAATGAAATAGGCACACTATCCTTTACAACAAGCTCTATTATCTGTTTTTTAAATGTATCTACTGTCATTGTCACAGTAACTTTGTCACTGACAAAATATCTTGCAACTGATGGCTGCAAAGTTCACTGCTCCTTTGTTTGGCTGGAAGAGCTGGGCACTGGTTTCTTGGTTTGGATGCAGTCTTTCTCTTCCACTGCTTTCAGTACTTCTGGATGAAAGCGCTGTAAATGTCTCTTTAGATTAGAAGCTCTGGTAGGAGCATTTTTATCTTTGCCTGAATATGCACTGATCTTGGCTTGACAGCATCTGTTTTCGTCTGGATCATTTGTCGTACACTGACAGACATAATGTTTTCCATCTTGAGTGATGGTGAAATGTTGAAATACAGCTGATTTAATGTGATGCCTCTTTGACATTCTCAGGTTTTTAATTCTGCATTCACAATCCAAATGACAATTGTTTTTCCTAAAAACAATTGTACAAAATTGCCAGGTCGTACAACTGATATACTGGTCAGTAATACTGTTATTATTCCTCATGTACTCACAGTTAACTGATGCAAAGTTTGTTGAAACGACAATACTTCTTACAGTCTTCCTCTTCTGAGTAGCAGGCAGCTGTGTGAGATGCTTGGGAGATGAACACCTAGTATGATCTAGTCTAGACGAGGAGGAGCTTTACTACTAAGAATTTGCAACACATTTTCATTTTCAGTTTCATACATTGTAAGTAGGGGGGTTGGGGCAGCATGAGGTTAACCAAGTATAAGATTAGAAGGGCAGTGGAGAACAGTGGCACACAAGAAGTAAGAAATGTCTCTATCTCCAGCAGAACTGCTTATCACTGTTGTTCATAGTTTGATAGAACATATATATTTGAGTAACATTTATAAAATTCATATGAAAGTTCAATTATGAAATATTAATACATTTTTTTAAAGCTGGAGTCGGAGTTGGTACATTTCTACCGACTCCGACTCCAACCAAAACTAACTCCGACTCCAACTCCACAGCCCTGGTGGTTAGGGGACATTTACTTAAAATAGCCTCGCTATCTAAGAAACAATATAACCCTGCCCTCCAAACTGCCCTTGACTCCCACTCCCGTCTAGAATCCAAACATAAAAAATCTCCTTCCCAGCTCCTCATGACTCACTTGACTATCACCTGTCTCCACATTCGTCAATTATTGTTAAAAAGGGCTGAAAATGATCTACGGAAATCGAAAGCAAAATTTTACTCAATGGGAGATAAAGCAGGCTCGTTATTGGCCAAGAGGGTTAGGAAGAAAGAAACTCATTCTAAAATCCCGTTCTTAACTGATGGTACAAACATATATAATCCGATACATATTGCTGAGGAATTCACTTCTGATTACTCTTCCCTTTATAACCTTAAAAATGACTTAGATGTCACCCAGCCCTCTGAGGCCTCCATGGTCTCTTTCTTGGATAAGGCAAACTTACCTAAAGTCTCCCCAGATGTATTATCCCAACTTAACATGCCCATCATGGAATCAGAGGTCTCCCAGATTGTCCGTACTGCTAGAAAACGTTCTTCCCCAGGCCCTGATGGATTCTCACTTCCCTATAATTCTCAGTTTCTTCACATTATCTCCCCGTATCTTTTGCGTCTGTTTAATTATTGGCTTGTCAAAGGCTGTATTGGCGGTGAGGGTTTGGAGGCTTCCATTGCAACTTTGCCCAAAACAGGGAAACCTGTGACTACACCTGGTAATTTCCGACCAGTCGCACTTTTGAACTGCGACATTAAAATCTATGCCAAGATCTGGGCAAATAGATTAATGGCAGTCCTTCCGACTCTGGTTCACCCTGATCAGGCTGGCTTCGTCCCCGGTAGACAGACTAGGGATGGTACGAGACGGCTGATTGATCTCTTGGATGTGGTGGAGAGAGGGAGTCTCCCCAGTGTATTCCTGTCACTCGATGATGAAAAAGCCTTTGACAGGGTACACTGGGGATATATAGCTGAGACCTTGAGGAGATTTGGTCTTGTTGGCGACGTCTATAGAGCAATTATGGCTCTGTATTCTAGCCCTTGTGCCTCAGTTCGGACTTTGGGACTCATGTATTTGCCATTTCAAATGGGACCCCCAGGGCTGTCCCCTCTCCCCCCTCATCTTTGCTTTGGTTATGGAGCCTCTCGCGGCCATCATAAGACAGAGCTCAGACGTTAGAGGTAATCGGGTTGGGGACACAGAGTATAAAGTTGGGCTCTACGCTGATGATGTGGGGTTGTCCTGCACCGCCCCATTTCCACTATACTCCAGCAATTTTCTGCGGCCTCCCTTTATAAACTAAATATCTCCAAGTCCACTATCTTCCCCTTGTTTTTGGCCGTTCCCCTCCAGCTCTAAATTCAGGCGATATACCCTTTTATCTGGTCTCCCTCGGGTTTCACCTATTTGGGTATTAAAGTCACTTATACTAAAGACATCGTCAGATTAAAGTGTGAGGCGGTGCTGGATGACATCAGGAGGGAGATAGATTAATTTTCGCATTCATTCCTCTCCTGGAGGACAAGAATTCAGGCTGATAAGATGTTATTGCTCCCTAAACTAATATATCTTTTCAGATGTCTCCCTCTTTCTATTCCCTCTAAATGCATCTCCTCCTTTCAAGCTATCATAAATAAGTTTATTTGGAATAATAAACCCCATAGAACTAAACGCTGCATTCTGACCCTTCCGTACTCCAGAGGTAACGTACGTCTATGCCATAAAGCTGCTTTCCTAGAGCCTACTAAGATTTGGTGGGAAGGAAATTCTACTCTCCCTTGGTTTTTGATTGAATCCCAATTTGCCCCCAAAGGTTCCCTCAGAACTCAGACAGAAGGGCGGATTCTCCAACCCTCCCCATGTCATCATCTTCTAAAATCGATGAGCTCTGCATTGAGGCTATGGTCCTCGCTCTGCCCCTCACACTTCCAATTCATGTACAAATATTTTTCCCTCAAATCCATTGAATACTGTATCAATGACATCTCCCTGTGCTCCTGGGAGGAGCGGGTAATACTGTATCAATGACATCTCCCTGTCCTCCTGGGAGGAGCGGGGAATACTGTATCAATGACATCTCCCTGTCCTCCTGGGAGGAGCGGGGAATACTGTATCAATGACATCTCCCTGTCCTCCTGGGAGAGCGGGGAATACTGTATCAATGACATCTCCCTGTCCTCCTGGGAGGAGCGGGGAATACTGTATCAATGACATCTCCCTGTCCTCCTGGGAGGAGCGGGGAATACTGTATCAATGACATCTCCCTGTCCTCCTGGGAGGAGCGGAGAATACTGTATCAATGACATCTCCCTGTCCTCCTGGGAGGAGCGGGGAATACTGTATCAATGACATCTCCCTGTCCTCCTGGGAGGAGCGGGGAATACTGTATCAATGACATCTCCCTGTGCTCCTGGGAGGAGCGGGGAATACTGTATCAATGACATCTCCCTGTGCTCCTGAGAGGAGCGGGGAATACTGTATCAATGACATCTCCCTGTCCTCCTGGGAGGAGCGGGGAATACTGTATCAATGACATCTCCCTGTCCTCCTGGGAGGAGCGTGGAATACTGTATCAATGACATCTCCCTGTGCTCCTGGGAGGAGCAGAGAATACTGTATCAATGACATCTCCCTGTCCTCCTGGGAGGAGCGGGGTATCCAGTGGATTTCTGATCTATATGATCTTTCAGGACTGAGACCATTCTCGGACTTGATGTCGAAATATTCTCTACCTAAAACCCGCTCCCTCTCTGGATGACTCCGCTCATAGATTCTTTAAACCAAATACAATTTTATCACACGGCATTTTCATTTTATACCACTCACTACTCTCTCATTATATGTCCCTACGGGAATCCTACCTCTCTTTCTCAGCCCCAATGGAGGATGGGCGCAACGCTTTTACTCATCCTTCCAAATTTTCATCCTGTGTTAATCACCTAGAGCAAGGGAACAAAATTCAATGAATGTGGTATATGCCTCCTGCCCGCTTGGTGCAGTTTGGTTCTAGTTCCTCTCCACTATGTTGGAAACATTGCACAAATAGGGGCACGACTGCTCATGTTTGGTGGGAATGCGGCCAGTACTCTCTCCAAAAAGAACACAATCCTGGACTGGTGGGACCCGTGGCTTTCATCGCCGTATGCTTTGCCTGCTCATCTACACTAGGGCTTATATGTATATCCCTTGGATGTCATTGACATTTCTAGCTTATCCTGAACCCCCTCTATTCCCCCCCCCCCTTTTTTATTCCTTATGCAATTTGCAGCTCAGTATGGTTTTGTGATCCTCTGTATTCTTTTTAGGCTACGTTCACACATTGCGTATTTTGTTGCGCTTTATGCCGTGTTTTTTGGCTGCACAACAAAATACGCTGGGGCTCTCACACACTGCACTTTCTTTACCCCAGAAAGCGCAGGTGAAGTCACAGAGAGGAGGAAGAATCCTGCTTCCTCCTCCCCTCTGATGTGTGACCGCCCATTAGATTTCACAGTGTATTAATACACACTGCGAAATCTAAATTAAATAAAGCCAAATGTCTGCACCCAGCACAGATCGTGAGGACAGGGGACGGCTGCGCTCTCCCTGCCGGTTCCCTCAGGTCCGGAGGTGCTACTTCCAATACACAGTTCCGGATCGTGAGCACATACCCTAAAAGTTCACTTACCCCCCCAAATGTACACAATAAAGAAATAAAACACTAACAAAAATATTTCATTTAACTATCACTTTCCTATCGACTCCGCTCCTGTAAGCTGATCTTTCTGTGGCTCATATATTTCTAGCTTTGATCCTTGAGTTCTCGGGGCCAGGATTGGACCAACTGAGCAGTGTACGTCACTGGTGGGGGCTGACGGGAGAGTGAAGTGAGATCTGGGTATGCCAGCCTGTTGCCACTCACAGAGAGGCAGCCCCCACTCCCATCAAACATGTTCCCCGCTCAGTTGGTCCAATTCTGGTCCCCAGATTGGGATCAAAGCTACAACAACAATAAAAGGTATTTACAAGCCTCAGAGAGATCAGCTTACAGGAGCAGGGTAGGTAGCAGAAGTGTGTTGGGAAAATGTTAGTTAAGATGAAAGGAAGGTGGACATATTACTTGTGCAGATGCAATGATATAACGTACTCCTGTAGAGATCAGATGATGGTAGTGATGGGTTAGAGTCACGCCATAGTGAGCAGACATCCAGCATGCAGCGCAACAAAGAGGAGACAAATGGGATGGAATATAACAAAGGCCCTGGCGCTAGGAAGCAATTCATGGGACACACCTGAGTTTGTGTTCTGCACGCCCTAACGTTACTATATGGGTCCTCTTCCCCCCCCCCCCCCCCCCCCATCAACGTGCCTAAGCCCTCATTCGCCCTAAACTCACCCTGGCTACTTATAAGGCCAGCGAGTTTGCTAGATTCATCACTTCAAATAATTAAACAAAGGGGAATAGACAGAGGGAGATAGACACAAACAGAAAAACATTCCAAATTCCTCCAGTGCAGCTAAACCCCAGAGCTGCATTCAACTCGACTCCACATTTTCTTCTACAGACTCGCTCCTTTTAAAGTGGTCAGAATACAAATGGATTCTATAGATGTAAGACACATGACAACTTATAGTGGAGGGGAGTGGTCACATTAGAACTGACCATGATGATTACGGCCACAAGAAACAGCCATAAAGGTAAGAGTCCTTAACCACTGTAGTGTCGAAAAAAGGAAAAATAAAGTTAAACACTAGCTGAAGTCCTGTGATCAATGAAGCCTTATGACCTTTCTGGTTCCAGACTCGCCAGAGGTCTTCCCAGGGTGAGACACACTCGTGACAGTTAGCCGCTGTTGCTTTCTTTGTTTTCATAAGCACAACATTCAATCTCCTGCAGCAGCATATCCCCAGAGTTAGAGACACAGGGGCTGACCCATCATTACCATCATCTGTACTCCCCAGAGTTAGTGACACAGGAGCTGACCCATCACTGCCATCATCTGTACTCCCCAGAGTTAGTCACAGGAGCTGACCCATCACTGCCATCATCTGTAATCTCCAGAGTTAGTGACACAGGGGCTGACCCATCACTGCCATCATCTGTACTCCCCAGAGTTAGTGACAGGGGCTGACCCATCATTACCATCATCTGTACTCCCCAGAGTTAGTGACACAGGAGCTGACCCATCACTGCCATCATCTGTACTCCCCAGAGTTAGTCACAGGAGCTGACCCATCACTGCCATCATCTGTAATCTCCAGAGTTAGTGACACAGGGGCTGACCCATCACTGCCATCATCTGTACTCCCCAGAGTTAGTGACAGGGGCTGACCCATCACTGCCATCATCTGTACTCCCCAGAGTTAGTGACACAGGGGCTGACCCATCACTGCAATCATCTGTACTCCCCAGAGTTAGTGACACAGGGGCTGAACCATCACTGCCATTATCTGTACTCCCCAGAGTTAGTGACACAGGGGCTGACCCATCACTGCCATCATCTATACTCCCCAGAGTTAGTCACAGGAGCTGACCCATCACTACCATCATCTGTGCTTCCCAGAGTTAGTGACACAGGAGCTGACCCATCACTGCCATCATCTGTACTCCACATCAGTAACTACTGACATCAATTCAGCTAAAGGTAGACAACTAGACTGGTGTATCGTTGGGGTCTGGAGGCTGAAAGAAATCGTTCGTTAGTACTTCCTTTGTTCGATAAACTCCATAGACTGCGTCTTCAGAACCAAAAGCGGGTTTTATTCGGGTAGGAAATAATAGAGATATATGGCAAGACAATGACAGGTTTCAGAATGGCAGGCACGCGTGGCACACAGGATGGAAAAGTGTTGGCCCGCCTGTCTAAGGCAGAGGATTTTTATACAATTTTTTGCCATTGGGTAACGTTAGTAGCCATTATTTTCAATGGATACATAATGACCTCATCCTGACAAAGGCAATACTTACATTTCACGTAGAATATAGGTTGACATGAAAAAAGCTCACCAATTTCATTACCAACTACATACTACACTTAAGTTTATCCATACAAATTATCTCATAATAGACTTTTTGGGACCAAGCACAAATCACAACTTATTGACATTAGCTCTGTTCTTGATTATATGAAACGTCATATGGCCTTGAGGGATACACCACACCGTAAAATATCCTTCAGAATTGAGAAAAAAGTGAACTGGTTAACTATTATCATGATGAACTTTTGGTATATGCTCGGACCAAACCTAATTAACTCCATGCCTGTTTTTCTTCTAGGGCTTGATCTCTTTTATTACCTGAGACCTACAGCTAAAGTTCAGTAGTTCTATTTTCCAAGCTTACACTAAAAGTTTACACAAGACAACATGGCTGATGGAGGCCTTGGTACTTATGGCTTCCGTCTAACTATTGACCATTCTCTAACAGAGGCCCCTTACATGCCATTTTTATTTATGAATTTACACAACTTCCCAATAAAGTGGTTTGCATAGTTTCATAACTTTCCACGCTGCACAAAATTATTAAACACAAAATTAAATAAAAGTTTATAAGTGGAACCGTTTCCTTTTTTGTCACTACAAGTTGGGGACTGGACATTTTAGGATCCTCAAATTAAATACATCATCACCCTATGTAACGCTATTGATGTAAGTATATTCTCTGCACACCAGTTTTGGCTTGTTATTCCATCTGTATTGTTTGTGGCAAACCTTGGTAACCGTTCATACTCGGTTATCTTACCCTGCCCTCAGACTCAGTAAATTGCAAGCTCCATTTACTTGGGCCTACCCAGCCTTTATTCACGAGTGCTGGTCTGCTGCGGTGAGGGTCATTTCTGAAAAGCCCAGGCATGTGTAGCATCAGCTGCATATGCTGGGGCTTGATTTGCCTTTATGCACATGTACCAGTCTGACACCATGGGAGCGGTTTTAAAATGCTCCAGGTAAGTGCTGCTTTTAATGATTCTGCTTTATATGGAGACCGTATGGCACAACTAAAATAAAAATATATAGAGTAGGACCACCCTGATGAGATTGCCTTGATGTGGCACAGTGGTTTAAAAGATTGATTAATACTTACTTGTTGCTTTTTTATACTCTCTGGTCCCCTGTAACCATGTAATCTGTGGACCAAGCTTGCTATCAGTTGAGAATTGAGGATTTGGCTCCAGAAGACATAGCGTCTACTTAGCCAGTAGAAAATTAATTTTTATACAGGCTTTGTGATTATTGTGTGTGGATTTCTAGTAGCGTCAGCTGAAAGATTTTTAGATAGCAACGCTGTTCCAGCAGAAATGATAATATGGAGGTTGGATGTAGTTATTGCTATGCCGGAGCCACTTGCCTCTGGATGCTGAAAACATGTGGGTAGACTCATTGGAATCACCAACCAATAGATCCTTCTCCCAGAAGATCAGCTCCATAATGCAGGATCTAAGGGGTGAGCTTTTGTCCTTTTGGAGAGTGACACACCAATCCGGCATGCTAGTAAGGAGACTTAAAGCCACAACGCTCCTCTGAGAAATATGCAAATTGTCTCATCTAGACTTGCACTCTAGCGCCACCCATTGAAAATAGCAATCCTAAAAGTCTGAAATTACCTCGGTAAAGGGTAGTATTTGACTTTTAGGATTGCTACTTCCAATAGGCGAAACTAGAGTTCAAGTCGTCTTCCTCTAGATGAGACAATTTGCATAATGCAGGATCAGAACTGGAAGAAAAATGCAACCATGCGACCGAGGTGTGACAGGTAGGAACACGTGAGGCAGAGAATATTATAATGCAGACATATAAGCAGTAGATGTAAGACATGACATGAGCAATGATTTATGGACTGTACAGAACAGGATTGACCCAGTTGTGAAGAAAACCCCAAATCAAGCTAATTTTGGAAGCCAATCTCTTGCCTCTAGGGTCTGTTTCTTAAGGGTAAGTTCACAATTAATCTATTAGACATTAATTATACATCCTTGTGTTCAATTATAGCAAAAGAGTTTGGAATACGCCTAAAAGTGGAAGGGAACGTATTGCTAAAGATTGAGTGTAAGTACAAGATTGCTCGCACCAACACTGCGATTCTGCCAAGTGTTTAGGTTTTTCGGCTTAGTGTGACGATCTGGAGTTGTGGGCTGTAATAATCACCGGCAGTAATACAGCAACTCCAGGTAGATGTAATAATTATCATGGATAACTCAGGAGTCTTCTTGCACGGAGCAAAGAGACAACTGAACATAATTTATAGGTGAAAAAGTCTATATTATAACACACGGTGATAAACAACAAAGTGCAGAGGGAAACTGAAAGTCCGTAAACACACAGTGTAGATATTGAATGAAGCCTTAACGAAAGTCTATTGAAAAAACTCAGAGGATAATGAAATCAGTGGACAGAGATGCTGTAAAAGGAAAGTCTATGACAAGTCCAAACACGGAGATGTTTAAGCAAGTCTATATAACATAATAAATCATCCATAGAGGCCTGGGAAGGAAGTGTCTTAGAAAACCCAGAATCAGATGCAGAGCAAATTACCAGAGTCCAGAACAGTCGTGTGCTCTGCATCTATTTGAATGGAGGAAGTGACAGAGCACTTAATAAAGCAATCATCTTACGTGTCAGCAAAGGCAGGTGAGGCAAAAGCCGCCGCAGAGGGAGTAAGCCAGCAGCTGTAAGTAGGGAGTAAATGAGCAGCCAGAAGAGGAAGGAACGCTGGCACAGGTGTAGAACCTCTGATGAGCAACAACAAGAGATTTGCAGGAGTAGGCAGAGAACATAAGAATCCACTAGGAACAGGAAACGGGCAGAATACTAAAGCACTGACTAGAGGCTGGGGTGGAGTTTATAATGGCAGGAAGACAAAGGGCACATGTAGCAAAGGACACCATCTTGGAAGAGGGCAAGAATGCCCAAAAGGTAATCAATATATTCAGAGTCCTGACAGTAGATGACCACAATGCATTGCCCCCAATCCACAAGATCAGAAACCAGCCAGCAACCATGGTCCTTAAGTTACTCCAGACGTTGGATATCACAACCATAGCACGTGTATCCAGGTCCAGTCGGTAAGCACAGTCCTTAAGATAGTGCCTACAATCCAGACAGTAGATGATATGATCGTAGCACGTGTATCCAGCTCCAGTTCCTATAGTCCATCCATGGGTTCCAGGATATGACCTAGCCACAGATCCTCTGGCTTCCAATTCACAGCACCAACTTTCATATGTGGCTTATTGTTCCAGAAGCCCAGTCTCCCGCCCTGTCTACAGGATGTGTATGGGCAGTCCCCACCTGCAGGGGAGCAAAGAAACACCACCCCCTACCTCCACACACACACACGCATACGCACTCCAGATGCAGCACACTGAATAGTAATGTAGACTTAATTACATTACGGTCTACGTAAACAGGCTGGAAGTGACATTCTGGTACATCTCCATCCCACTTCAACTTGTGAACAATAAAATCGACGTAACTAGTGATCCGTGCTGGAAAAGTCTGATAGCCATTAGTAAATGGCCAGCTCCTTACACTTAGCACCTTCATAATAACAACACACCTTGTAAAACCAAGCATTTTTACTCTTTAAATTGCATCCTAGAAAAAATAATGTTTTACTATAAGCCAATTGCAGTCACTCATCAAAACTCTGATCCTTAGGGCAAGTTATAGATCAGTGATCACCCGGCGAAGAGGAAGAAGCACTGATGAAAGGATCATAGGGAGCTGTAACGTGGACATCACAAAAATAGAAGGGTGGGAGAGAAAATAATAACCTGCACTGCATAAATCAGGCAAATTAAAACAATATTATCCCTGAAAGGAAAAGCAAAAAAAATCCTAGAAAACCATAATTCTGAATTATACCAGTATATACAGTTTGTGTTATTAATCTATGCGGAAATGACAGAAGATTTGAAAAGTTGTTAGGAGATTACACTAAAGTATTAATAGAGTAAAAAGCAAAACACATCAATCCATATACCAGATACAAATGCTTAACTCAGACCTGCGTAATTATAATAAGCACGACTGCAAAGGTTAAAGGGGTCGTACAGGAGCAGAAAAAAGAGAATTTTGTTTACGTACCGTAAATTCTTTTTTCTTTAGTCATCAATGGGAGACCCAGACAATGGGGTTTAGGGCTCTGCCCTCCGGAGGTCACACTAGGTACTACAAGTTTGTAGACACCGCCTCCTCCGCTTATAAACCCCCACCGTAGGAGACATCCTCAGTTTAGTCCATAAGCTGCGAGGAGAAATTAAACCACACCCGAAACATCGGGAAGAATGCCGTGCACAGACGGTTCAACGACCCGGCAAACACTGTCTCAACAGAGAACAGAACAAGTGCAAAATATGCAACGGAACAACTGGGTGGGTGCTGGGTCTCCCATTGATGACTAAAGAAAAAAGAATTTACGGTACGTAAACAAAATTCTCTTTTTTCTGGTCGTCATAATGGGAGACCCAGACAATGGGGATGTCCTAAAGCAATACCCCAGGGCGGGAAGAGTTCCTCAACAAGACGGATAACACATGGTTCCCTCTAAAGGTGGGCAACCGCCGCCTGGAGAACCCGCCTGCCCAAACTCGCATCCGCAGAGGCATGGGCATGCACCATATAGTGCTTAGAGAAAGTATGCAGGCTGGACCAAGTGGCTGCCTGACACATCTGTAGAGCAGAAGCTCGATGTCGCAAGGCCCAGGAGGCACCTACAGCTCTAGTAGAGTGTGCCTTCAAACCCACCGGGAGAGGCAAACCAGAAGACCGGTACGCCTCCTGAATGGGAGCCTTGATCCATCTGGCCAAGGTCGACTTCGAAGCCGCGGCCCCCTTACAGCGACCCATCGTGAGGACAAATAAGGAATCCGAACTCCTAAAGGAGGCGGTCCTGGACACATAAATGCGTACAGCTCTCACGAGATCCAGAGTATGGAGGTCGCGCTCAACCTGATGAACGGGAGCGGGGCAAAATGATGGGAGAACAATCTCCTGGTTTAGGTGAAACGTTGAAACCACCTTCGGCAAGAATTCAGGCCGTGGGCGCAACACCACCTTGTCTTGGTGAACCACCAGAAAGGGTGACTTGCACGAAAGTGCAGCCAATTCTGAGACCCTTCTCAGAGACGTAATTGCCACCAGAAAGACCACCTTCTGGGACAGACGAGAGAGAGATATGTCTCTCAGTGGCTCAAACGGCGGTTTCTGCAGTGCCGCCAGGACCATGTTGAGGTCCCAAGGGTCCAGAGGTCGCCTGTAAGGCGGAACCACCCGCGACACCCCCTGCAGAAATTGACGAACCTTCGGGAGGAGCGCCAAGCGCCTGTCAAACAGCACTGAAAGTGCTGATACTTGACCTTTCAGAGAGCCAAGGGATAATCCCAACTCCAACCCCGACTGTAGGAAGGCCAACAATGTCGGGATGGACAAAGGCCACGGTGAGCGTCCACCAGAGGCACACCAGGAGAAAAAGATTTTCCACGTTCTGTGGTATATCTTCCTGGAAACAGGCTTCCTAGCCCTATTCATAGTGGCATCCACTGTAGGAGAGAAGCCCCTGGATGTCAGCAGCCAGGCCTCAAGAGCCATGCAGTCAATCTGAGGGCCCTGGAATTGAGGTGGAAGAATGGGCCTTGCGCGAGTAGATCTGCGCGTTCTGGAAGAGCCCACCGGTGTCCGCCTGACAGTTGCCACAGATCCGGATACCAAGACCTCCTGGGCCAATCTGGAGCCACTAGAATGGCTACCCTGCACTCCGACCTGATTTTCCACAGGACCCTGGGAATCAGAGCCAGAGGCGGGAACACATAGGGCAGCTGGAAGCTGGACCAACTCAAGATCAGGGCATCCGCCCCCAGAGAGTGAGGATCCCACGATCTTGCCATGTATTGGGGCACCTGATGATTCAGCCGTGAGGCCATCAGATCCACGTCCGGAGTGCCCCACCTGCCGCAGATGTCCCGGAAGACGTCTGGATGTAGAGACCACTCTCCGGCGTCCATCCCCTGTCGGCTCAGGTAGTCGGCCTCCCAGTTCTCGACCCCTGGGATGTGAACTGCGGAGATCAGGCAGTCGTGTTCCTCCACCCAAGCTAGAATGCGGTGGACTTCGGCGAGGGCCTGAGCACTTCTGGTCCCTCCCTGATGATTTATGTAGGCGACGGCCGTCGCATTGTCGGACTGTACCCGAATGGGTTGTCCTGACAGGAACTGCTGAAACGCCTGGAGCGCCAGATAGACCGCCTTGATCTCCAGCACGTTGATCTGCAACGCCGACTCCGACTGAGTCCAGAGGCCTTGAGCCCTGTGGTGCAAGAACACCGCTCCCCAGCCCTTCAGACTGGCGTCGGTGGTCACCACTAACCATGACGGTTTTAGGAAGGACCGGCCCCGTGAAAGGTGACGTGGCTGGAGCCACCACTGCAGGGAGTCCCTGGTCGGTTGTGAAAGCGTCACCAGCCGATTCAGAGAGATCGTCCTTTTGTCCCATCGGCGAAGAATCTCCAGCTGGAGAGGCCGGAGGCGAAATTGTGCGAAAGGCACCGCCTCTATCGCCGCTACCATGCGTCCCACCAGTCTCATCAATACCCGTAGGGATGATTGTGGTGACAGGAGAACATTCTGCACCCCTGAGTGGATCGCTAGCTGTTTGGCTTGAGGTAGGGACACCAGGGCTGAGTCCGTGTGGAAGTCCATGCCCAGATACGTCAATGACTGGGTCGGAACCAGGGTCGACTTCTGGATGTTGAGAAGCCACCCGAACTGTTCCAGAGACTTTATGGTCGCCTCCAGGCTCACCCGACAAAGGTCTTCCGATGGTGCCCTGACCAGTAGGTCGTCCAAATAGGGAATGACGGCGTGTCCCTGCACATGCAGGAGAGCCATCATGGAGGCCATCACCTTTGTGAACACCCGCGGTGCCGAGGCTAGCCCGAATGGCAGTGCCACAAATTGGAAGTGCTCTTCCCCCACTGCGAATCTCAACCAGCGCTGATGAGCTGGTGCAATGGGTACGTGAAGGTAAGCGTCCCTGATATCGATGGACGCTAGGAAATCCCCCTGCGACACAGCCGCGATCACGGAGCGCAGGGATTCCATGCGGAACTTCCGCACCAACACGTGACGGTTGAACAACTTGAGGTCCAGAACCGGGCGAAAAGAGCCGTCCTTCTTTGGGACAATAAAGAGGTTGGAGTAAAAACCCCTGAACCTCTCTTCCGTGGGCACTGGGACCACTACTCCGTCTCTGCGGAGTCCCTCCAACACCAGATGAAAAGCCTGAGCCTTTTCTGGGGATGGAACCGACCGATGGAATCGGGGTATTGGTTTTGACGTCAGCTCTATCCTGTAACCTCTTGAGACTACGTCTCGAACCCACTGATCTTGAACGTGAAGTAGCCACTTGTCCCGAAAACAAGACAGGCGGCCCCCCACCTGTGGGGAGGCAGGATGAGAGAGCGAGTCATGTCGAGGCGGGCTTGGGGGTGGCAGCCGCTGCCCCCGCCGGCTTCTTCTGACGACTCTTGGAACGCCACTGAGTCGCAGGCTTGCCCCCTCGGTCTGAGCGAGCGGACGTCGTTGATGACTGCGAGCTGGAACGAAAGGACCACTGTTTAGGGTTCCTTTTCACGGTGTACCGTGGCTTAGGCTTATTCTGCGGGATTTTTGACTCAGCAGAATCCTTTATCAGTTTGTCCAGCTCGGTGCCAAAAAGCCTGTCACCAGCGAATGGAAGATTCTGTAAAATCTTCTTAGATGTGGTATCTGAGTCCCAAAGACGCAGCCACAATAACCTGCGGATCGCAATCGCATTGGCCGAAGCCACAGCAGAGCGAGTGGCAGTTTCCAAAGTTGCCGTCCTGGCGTAGTCCGCATAGGCCTTCGCCCTGTCGGTAAGCGCCAGGACCTCTGGACTGGACCTAGCTAAATCAGCGATACCCTCCACACAGGAGGTAATCGCTTGCAAGGTCCAGACCGCGGCAAAACTCGGGGCAAATGAAGACCCCACAGCCTCATAGGAAGACTTGGCGAGTTGCTCGACCTGTCTATCCGTCGCATCCTTCAATGAGGAGCTATCAGAGGCAGAAAACAGGGAGCGTGCAGCAATCCTAGTCATGGACGCGTCCACCTTGGGAGACTGCGACCATTCCTGAAGCACCTCCTGGGGAAAGGGGAAGCGATTGTCCTTTGGTTTGCGGACATAACGCCGACCAGGATGTAACCTGGGTGCTCTAACCACCCTTCCAAAATTAGTGTGGTCCATGAAGGAGCCACTTGGTTTGGCCTCTGGCCGCAGCCATTGATAGACCTCCTTGGGGTGTACAGTCACCTCCTCAGGGGGAATCACGAGACGCAAGGTCTCGTTAATGGAGGACACCAGATCCTCCACCCCATCTGCAGGTTCAGACACAGACCCAAGAGTAGAACCCCCATCATCTTCCTCACCATCAGAGGAACGCTCCTCCTCAGAGAGAGCCAGGAGCTCGGGTGAATCCTCACGGCGAGCTCGCTTAGGGGGTCTCACAGTAGAAGTGAGAGACACCCGGGGGTAACTGGGAGGAGTAGCTGGGCTTTCCAGTCTCCTATGAAGTGCCTCCAGGGATTGCGACATGGAGGACATCTGGGACAGCAGGGATTCGTTGATCCTATTCTGCGTTTCCCATGGTCCTGGGATCTTAGTCTCAGGTTGTAGTCCCGGAGCTGCTGACTCAGCAGAGACAGTCCGGGTTTCTGGGCGTCCGCAGTTATTGCAGGACCCCTCCACCAGTGTCCCGTTGCATGTAACACAGGCAATGGTGTCATCTGCCGCCTTAGCAGCATGCTTCCTAACTGAGGACATAGCCACAGTAGGGGAATATAAGCCAATTTGTACCGACAAATAAACCGGGAATCCCGGTGGCTTACCGACCGCAGTAACGCGGTGGGAGGAAGCGGTGTGTGTGTGTGACCTCCGCGAGTTCCGGTCTCCCCTGGAGTGCAGACACGCGCTGCCAGTATATTCCAGCCGGGAATGAGGGAGAAAATGGCCGCCGAGAGCAGAGACGTGGGCGGCGCCGAGAACACGCGGGAAACACACACACACGCCCCTCGATGACGTCATCGTAAGGGCTGCTTCTCCTCCTCCAGGCAGACTCCAAGATGGAGGTGCCGGAGCCCGCAGCGCGGGAAAAAAGTGCGGAATAATCACACACACATATACAGACTGTCAGCACATACAACATGCAGTCTACGGCCTCAGCCCCTGTGACACACAGGGCGGTTTGCCAGGGTGACCCCAGCACAGGGTACACCGCCAGAACCGCGGACCCGAGGGTACGCGCGGTCTGAGTGTCAGGACACATAAAGTGTCCGACACTACCCCCAGGCACACAGGAGACGCACGGGCCTCAGTGCCTGTCCGGTCTGTAAGCACCTTTAGGGAGGCCTCGGACGGGGGTTCAGCACCAGTCCGGAGTGTAAGCACCATAATGGGAGGCCTCGGACTGGGCTGGCTCCAGTCCGGTCTGTAAGCACCATTTAGGGAGGCCTCGGACGGAGCGGAGCTGTGCAAGGCTCCCAAACTCCCACTCTCCAGAGCCTCCAGGGAGGGATGGAAAGGGAGGGCGACAGCGTACCGGGAGAACACATAAGTGTCCAGGCCATTGGCCCTCCGGTACCTCCACCTGCGTGTTCCACAAGGGTGAGCGGGGAGGCTGTCGAGGGTCCCCGACGGGGACCATTTTACCTTGTCTTCAGACGCCATCACGTAAGTTGTGAGAATGCAGTGAAGTGCAAGCAAAGCGTGATCCTCCGAGCACACTAAGTATAAAACTGAGGATGTCTCCTACGGTGGGGGTTTATAAGCGGAGGAGGCGGTGTCTACAAACTTGTAGTACCTAGTGTGACCTCCGGAGGGCAGAGCCCTAAACCCCATTGTCTGGGTCTCCCATTATGACGACCAGAAAATCATGACTGCCTTCTAGCATTTACATGCGCGGTGTATACTCCTGAGTAGATGCATAGCTAGAGGTTCAGCTCAGGAGGCGAAACGTCATTCTGAGCGCTGTATGTGTCCGTGATCCTCTTAGCACCCGACATAATGTCCACCACTGGTAATGACTCCTATGTGCCCTCTAGATGGTACAATTGCCTCCTGTAAAATAATAATGCCCTGTGCAAGGCTCCCCTATACACAGCATGATGGCCCTCCCCTATATACAGTATGATGGCCTTCCCCTACACAATGTATGACACCCCTGCCACTCCGGTATACACAGTATGATGACTATACACCCCTATACAAAGTATGATGCCTTTACACCTCCGATATACAGTAAGATGTCCCTGTCTCTCCCCTATACCCAGTATGATGCCCCTGCTCATTCCCTATAACCAATATGATGCCTCTATGCCTCCCCTATACACAGTATGATGCCCCTGCTCATCCCCTATACACGACATGATGCCTCTATGCCTCCCCTGTACACAGTATGATGCCCCTGCCTGTCCCCTATACACAATATGATGCCTCCCCTATACACAGTATGATGCCGCTGCCCGTCCCCTATACACAGCATGATGCCCCTGTCTCTCCCCTATACACAGTATGATGCCCCTGCCTGTCCTCTATACATAATATGATGGCTGTACATTTTTATGAATGAAGCCGCCTGCTCCTCTGTCAGCGGTGTGCATACTATACGTAATTGACGTATAGTATGTGCACCGCTGACAGAGGAGCAGGCGGCTTCATTCATAAAAATGTACAGAGCCGACAGCCGGCTTAGGCCAGCTTCACACTGCGGCATGATCCGGTCCGGGGCTGTCAGGGATGACCCTGGCAGCCGCGGACCAGATCAGCACACAGGACTGGGGGGCTATTTTGCTCTCCGGTCCGGTGTGCAGCGCACTCAGCTGCAGCCGCTGACTTATCAGCAGCGGGAACTGCGTGCGCTGCACACCGGACCGGAGGGCAAAATAGCCCTGGAATGCAGAGGTTTCCATTGATTTCCATTATACTCTATACCCTTGTTGAGCCCATCAGAGTGTCCCACTGATTGTTACGATTCCCGGTCTCCCAGGCATGGTAAAGGTGGCTGAACTCAACTGATCGTTACAATTCCCGAGCTCCTGAGCATGGTAGAGATCGCTGAACTCAACTGATCGTTACGATTCCTTGGCTCTCGAGCATGGTAGAGCTCATTGGACTCAACTGATCATTCCAATTCCCGGGCTCCCGAGAATGGTAGAGCTCGCTGAACTCAACTGATCGTTACGATTCCAGGGCTCCTGAGTATGATAGAGCTCGCTGAACTCAACTAATCGTTACAATTCCCGGGCTCCCGAGAATGGTAGAGCTCGCTGAACTCAACTGATCGTTACGATTCCCGGGCTCCTGAGTATGGTAGAGCTCGCTGAACTCAACTGATCGTTATAATTCCTGGGCTCCTGAGTATGATAGAGCTCGCTGAACTCAACTGATTGTTACGATTCCCGGGCTCCTGAGAATGATAGAGCTCGCTGAACTCAACTAATCATTACAATTCCCGGGCTCCCGAGAATGTTAGAGATGGCTGAACTCAACTGATCGTTACGATTCCCGGGCTCCTGAGTATGGTAGAGCTCGCTGAACTCAACTAATCGTTACAATTCCCGGGCTCCCGAGAATGTTAGAGATGGCTGAACTCAACTGATCGTTACGATTCCCGGGCTCCTGAGTATAGTAGAGCTCGTTGAACTCAACCGATTTGTGATTCCCAAACATGGAGGTGCTCGGTGACCTCAACTGATTGTCACGATTCTTGGGCTACCGAGCGTGGTAGAGCTTGCTGAACTCAACGTCATCATGTAGCAGGGCAGGGACTGTACTAAAAAGTTTTCTCTCCCCGGAGTTCCCCTTTAAAGGGAACCTGACCCCTCATAATCACCCCAAGCCTCTGAATACCTGTCCCTGCACCCCCACAAATCATTTCCAACATTGCTCTTGTGTTGGAAATGCTCCCTATAAGAGATGAAATCTAGCCTCTTATACTTACTGAATGTGCGACTTCTGCTCCCTGAATAAGTCACACAGGGCGTTCCCTGTGCGCTCCTAAGCCGCTCATTATCACGCCCCGATGGGCGTGGTAAGAAGTCCAAGTCCTCCTCGCCCTGCTTTATGGGCGTATTAGCCGGTATGACGCAAACAGCGTCATATTCGGGCAGGATGACGTTGTATGCATTGCGCATGCGCGGCTTCTGCTTTACGGCGCTCCCGGCCATAAAGTGAAACCCGCGCATGCGCAATGTGCATGGTGAGGTCGGCGGTGTACTGACGTCATCCTGCCCGGATATGACGCTGTTTGCGTCATACCCGCTAATAAGATTTCATCTTTTATAGGGAGCATTTCCAACACAAGAGGAATGTTGGAAATGATTTGTGGGGGTGCAGGGACTGTCTGAGAAGTGGACAACCCCATTAAGCTCCTAGGTTTAAGTCTGTTCAATATAAAAATCCACCATTTGAAGCAATTGAATCCTACCCCCTCCTTCACAGGGGAGGAGGCCTGATCCATAACGTTAAAACATCATTGGTTTTCTGTATAGTTACTCTCCGCAGAATGTTTCGGCATCGGAAATCCGTACGTTTCTTCTGGATTGTACGACTGCGGTGGTGGTGGAGCCCACTGCTGATTGGAACGTTACCTCCCTCCCTGTGTCATTAGATTTTCCATAAAGTGACCACATCTATTATATAAAGTCATTACACACAGAGGGAGCTATTTCATGTGTTTATTACTGTTAATGTTGATGATTAATAAAAACCCAAAGGTCATTATCTCAGAAAATTAAATGAAGGGTCTGAGAGAAAAAATATGACCTATATAGGTATCAGAGACTTCACCTTGTGTGGTTGTGAGAGTCACAACCACTATAAAAGGAGATCACGGCTGCTGCAGTCCCCAGCGTGGTGCATATAGGGGATGGGCCATTTATATGGATGCACCTAAATAATATGGGAATGGTTGGTGATATCAACCTCCTGTTTGTGGCACATTAGTTATATGGCAAGGGGAAAACTTTTCCAGATGGGGGGTGACTATCTCAAACCTCAATACCTCTGGGTATGTGAATCATATATCCATGTCAGCTATCCAGTAACATTGGGGTTTCCATTGATGAGGAATGGCCCCACTATCTTTGTACCCCATACACCGCACCATACCATCAATGTCTGTGCTCCCGAAGTCTTGGAGGGATCTATCCACTGTGGGTTAGTGTCAGACCAATAGTGCTGGTTGTGTTTGGTAACTTCACCAACCGGATCCTGGAGGCCTGTGCAGCGTCTGACACAGCGGATCCTGGAGGCCTGTGCAGCCTCTGACACAGCGGATCCTGGAAGCCTGTGCAGCCTCTGACACAGCGGATCCTGGAAGCCTGTGCAGCCTCTGACACAGCGGATCCTGGAGGCCTGTGCAGCCTCTGACACAGCGGATCCTGGAGGCCTGTGCCGCATCTGACACAGCGGATCCAGGAAGCCTGTGCAGCCTCTGACACAGCGGATCCTGGAGGCCTGTGCAGCGTCTGACACAGAGGATCCTGGAGGCCTGTGCAGAATCTGACACAGCGGATCCTGGAGGCCTGTGCAGCCTCTGACACAGCGGATCCTGGAGGCCTGTGCAGCCTCTGACACAGCGGATCCTGGAGGCCTGTGCCGCATCTGACACAGCGGATCCAGGAGGCCTGTGCAGCCTTTGACACAGCGGATCCTGGAGGCCTGTGCCGCATCTGACACAGCGGATCCTGGAGGCCTGTGCCGCATCTGACACAGCGGATCCAGGAGGCCTGTGCAGCCTCTGACACAGCGGATCCTGGAGGCCTGTGCAGCGTCTGACACAGAGGATCCTGGAGGCCTGTGCAGAATCTGACACAGCGGATCCTGGAGGCCTGTGCAGCCTCTGACACAGCGGATCCTGGAGGCCTGTGCAGCCTCTGACACAGCGGATCCTGGAGGCCTGTGCCGCATCTGACACAGCGGATCCAGGAGGCCTGTGCAGCCTCTGACACAGCGGATCCTGGAGGCCTGTGCGCGTCTGACACAGCGATCCTGGAGGCCTGTGCAGCATCTGACACAGCGGATCCTGGAGGCCTGTGCAGCATCTGACACAGCGGATCCTGGAGGCCTGTGCAGCATCTGACACAGCGGATCCTGGAGGCCTGTGCAGCATCTGACACAGCGGATCCTGGAGGCCTGTCGCACTGACACAGCGATCCGAGCCTAGCACATCTGACACAGCGATCCTGGAGGCCTGTGCCGCATCTGACACAGCGGATCCAGGAGGCCTGTGCAGCTCTGACACAGCGGATCCTGGAGGCCTGTGCCAGCATCTGACACAGCGGATCCATGGAGGCCTGTGCACCATCTGACACAGCGGATCCTGGAGGCCTGTGCAGCATCTGACACAGCGGATCTTGGAGGCCTTGTGCAGCATCTGACACAGGATCCTGAGGCCTGTGCAGCCTCTGACACAGCGGATCCTGGAGCTGTGCAGCTCTGACACAGGGATCCTGGAGGCCTGTGCAGCCTCTGACACAGCGGATCCTGGAGGCCTGTGCAGCCTCTGACACAGCGGATCCTGGAGTGCCTGAGGCCTAGTGCAGCCTCTGACACAGCGGATCCTGGGCTGCACATCGACACGCGATCCTGAGGCCTGGCAGCATTTCTTCTGCGGTGTTGCTATCAGTGTCAGGAGTGGGAGAAGAGGGTTGTGACAATCCAACACAATGGGCAGCACTGTGAACACATTGTATAAATGGTCATAAACTTGTAAATAACTCATGAAAGAATAAAGTTACGTTGAAACTAAGCGCACCATTGTTTGTCTTATGAAATTCTCAATACGTTTGATATGTCACATGACCCTCTTCCCATTGAAAAAAAAATAAAGTTGGATCCAAAATGCCCGACTTCATCACCCCTCCCATCTGGAAAGGTTTCCCACTCCCATCCTACTATATAATCGCCTTATCGTGTCTGTGTGGCGCCCCGCAATGAGTGCGTCACAGGAGGGTATTGCAGCCATAAATGCAGCCGCAATATTCTCTGACCCAGCAGTCATATGGTTAACTTAGAGATCCAAAACCCTACATGCACCACTTAACATAGAGGGCCAATCCAAGGTCCTGGTGGGCGGAGTGTAAGGGTAGTGTAGGAGAAGTACAGACACTTAGAGAGTCTGGAAGTGAGTCGGGTCTAGACAAGAGAGAGACACAGACTTGAACTTGGAGTAGGAGCGGGGGCTCCGCACCCCGTGCAGCCCCCGGGCCGTCACCGGTCGGGTGTTAGCACCTGAGGCCTCAATAACCGGGATCGGGAATCACCAACCACGGGTTCCAAAAGACTCCCGTGCCCAATTCACAGCCGGTTCACTGGTACCGAAGCTGGCAGCAGTTCACCTCTGCTACGCGAACCAGAAGCGTGGAGCAGCAGCTTCACAGGAGCACCCCACCACCCGCCAACTTCCAGTCGTCTAACCAGCGGTGTACCCACCGAGGGACCCAAGGCTCCCCAGAACATCCAGAACGTATATCTTGGATAGGGATTGAAGCAGCTTCCCCGTACCCGACCTGGTATTCCTGGGCGACAACGGCAAATACTTAGCTAGAATGGAGGAACACTACGGATCTCTGAGGGGCACCTATAACTGCTGAGTCCACCCGGTCTACTACCCAAAACTGTATGCCATGTACTGCCTGCTGGTTACAGTAAAGACCCGTTACAGAGACTTACAGTGTCCGTGCTTCCTTATGACTGAATCCGTCCGCATACAAGGTAACCACAGCTGCTGCACAACATCTTAAGCAGCTCCAGCCTCCGGGGATCACTGCTCAGCCTGTGGGGAGCGTTCCATCTTGCTGCTATCCATCCCCCGGAGGTCCCGCAGCGTCGGTAAGACTTACCGAACTACTCATAGGTGGCGTCACGAATAAATTAACCCCTTAATCTGTTCCTACAAGACGTCTTCAACTTTTGATCTGCACTCAACCGAGCCCCACTACAGGCAGGCGCGGTCCACCCATGACAAGGAGGAAGGAGCTACAGCCTGTCTAAACCGGAGTCCCCGGCCACGGTGAGTCAATGAGGCCTTCCTGCTGCGCTGTGTCTGTTCTGGTCCTAGGCTGCCTGGAGCTAGGCCCTGACCCTCTCCTGCTGTCTTCACCTATATGGCAGGCAGCGGGAGCTTTGCTGAGGGGCACTGCTGTATCAGTTGCGGCTCCTGGCTCTGCTGTGTGGCTGTGCCTTCAGGCTTGCTGTGGCCAGGAGACCTGGAATCTCCCTGGTGTTTACTGCTGGGCAGGTCGTTCCCTTACAGTCTAGGACTCCGGTGTTCGGTTTCTAGCGCTGCTCCTCTGGGGTGAACCGGTATGGCTCCACTCCCCCTTACTACACCTCTTTGCCTCTGACCCTCGCTCTAGGGTCCCTCACTCTCTCTGGCAGCTCTCACTGGTACTGGCTTAGCGCAGCTCCATCACCAGAATGTCTTCACAGTACTCCCATGAACTGCACTCACTGACTCCACCTCCAGGCCTGAATTTATAGAGCACCTCACCGGAACTCAGCTTGTAGAGCTCCCCCTTCAGGTCTGGAGTGGAAGGTGTTGTGTGCAGGCTTACCTGATGTGGAGATCCTTCTCTGCCCCAGGTGTATCTGTGGCAACCAAACCCTGGGGTGCCACATATTTAGGCTTGGAGAAGACCATGGTGGACCTATCTAGGTTTAGTGAAGACTCTGGTGTTCCTATCCAGGTTTGGAGTAGACCCTGGTGTTCCTATCTAGGATTGGAGTAGACCCTGGTGGTTCTGGGCTGCCGCCGGGACATATCGTGATATAGCAGGATATTACAGGTGAGTGCGTGGCACAGACGCTGTGTGGGGAGCTGCTGCCGGAGTGCGGTGCTGAGGACTGCGCATGCGTGGTCAGGAAACATTTGTGTCAACTTTGGGGGCTGTTTTAATGAGGGGTTGTGTTACCATAGCAACTATAGACCTCTATGTGAGTGACCTGAAAGTCTGTATGCAGTGTGTGGGCGTGGCCAGAGATGGGGCGTGGCCTGGGCTGATCTGAGTAGTCTGAGACTGGTTGCTATGGACCTGCTGCCTAGTAACCGGCCTGACAGGATGTGACGTCACACACAGACCATCTTCACCATTATGGCCTGTGACATACACTCAAAATCATTAAAGGGGATGTCCTAATTATAATTGTAACGGAGATATGTCACCCCCCCCAATCCAGGTGCAGGAGGAGACATGTCACCCCCCAATCCAGGTGCAGGAGGAGACATGTCACCCACCCAATCCAGGTGCAGGAGGATATATGTCACCCCCCTCACCACCAAATCGAGGTGCAGGGGGCGATATGTCAACCCACACAATCCAGGTGCAGGAGGAGACATGTCACCCCCCAATCCAGGTGCAGGAGGAGACGTCACCCACCCAATCCAGGTGCAGGAGGATATATGTCACCCCCTCGCCACCAAATCGAGGTGCAGGGGGCGATATGTCAACCCACCCAATCCAGGAGGAGACATGTCACCCCCCAATCCAGGTGCAGGAGGAGACATGTCACCCACCCAATCCAGGTGCAGGAGGATATATGTCACCCCCCTCGCCACCAAATCGAGGTGCAGGGGGCGATATGTCAACCCACTGTCACGCTGGGAGTGGGGAAGACACCCAGCGTAGGATAACGACGGGTGGGGGGAATAAGGAGTCCCTAACGCTAAGGGCACAAGAAGGAGACGGTGACCCCTAGACTTCCTAGAGCTGACCCTGTCTGCCCTAACGTCCCTATACAGTCTCCTCAACTGTCGCCAACCACGAACCTCGTCCCTCTCTGATCCTAGCACTATCTTATCTATGGATCAGATGGAGAGGTTCACTAGACCCCTCCACTATCAACTAAAGACAAACACCAGGGAAGACAGACATTTGGGAAAAAGAAACACTTATCTGACAGCAGAACTCAGCAACCTCCACAACCTCAGCTTCTGCTGGAGCAAGGATAATGAGTGCACAAGGAACTATCACCTGCACCGAGGAAGGGTAATGAACCTCCTTATAAAGGTGGAAGGAATCTGCTGGGTCCTAGTGACCTACAATATTGGTGGATAAAACCAGACCGAGCACAAGACCTCCACAGCCGTCCCCTCATAACAGCGAGATCCCATCACACCCTCTCTCCATCTACACAGAAGGTAAATGCCCCTGAAAGAGACGGACCATCCTCCACCATTATGGCTGGTGGGCCACACGCTGGGATCGTCTGCGCGTGGCCTCCACCCTGTCATCCGTGTCACCCGTGACACCCACCCAATCCAGGTGCAAGAGGAGATATTTCCCCCCCGCAATCCAGGTGCAGGAGGAGATATGTCACCCCCCTCCACAATCCAGGTGCAGAAGGAGATATGTCACCCCCCAATCCAGGACCCGATAAAATGGTCTCCTTTCCCACAGAAAAAACAGACCCCCTTCCCCCTGCCCCGGGGGCACCGGAGGAGAGCCTCGAGGCCGCCGCTCCTCCCAGTTGCATAGGTTCCTCCCCCCTCGGGAGACATGACTCGCCCTCCGAGTGACCACCCGGCAACAAGGAACCACCACGAGAAGGGCTCCCAGTTGCAGGAGGTCTACTCCTCCGCTCCTGGAGGCGTCTATCCATGCGAATAGCCAACGACATAGCTGCCTCCAGGGACGGAGGGGTCTCATACACTGCCAGGGCATCCTTCAGTCTTTCCGAAAGGCCCTGGCAAAAATGACTCCTGAGAGCCGGATCGTTCCACTTCGTGTCCATAGCCCACCTGCGGATCTCAGAACAATATGATTCCGCCGACCGAGTCCCCTGGTGGAGATGGCGCAATTTGGATTCAGCCAATGAGACACGGTCCGGGTCATCATATATGAGGCCTAAGGCGTCAAAAAATCCATCCACAGACTGGAGACAAGTAGAGTCCTGTGGCAGAGAGAAAGCCCAGGATTGGGGATCCCCCTGCAGCAATGATATAATAATTCCTACCCGCTGCTGCTCGTCACCAGTGGAATACGGCCTAAGCCTGAAGTATAATTTACAGGCCTCTTTAAACACAGTAAATTTATCTCTGCCTCCTGAAAACCTGTCAGGGAGGGCAACCTTAGGTTCCGGTCTGGCCGGACCCACTGCTTGATTTCCCAAGACACCATTTTGTGGTTGTGGTCCCTGTAGAGCCGACCGAAGGTCCACAACCTCCAAAGACAAGGTCTGCAGCTGCTGGGCCAAAGCAGACACAGGATCCATAAGGAAAGGAAGAAAAATCGAATCCTCCCCTTCCTTCACTTACAGTTACGGCAGGTGATAATGTCACGCTGGGAGTGGGGAAGACACCCAGCGTAGGATAACGACGGGGGGGGGAATAAGGAGTCCCTAACGCTAAGGGCACAAGAAGGAGACGGTGACCCCTAGACTTCCTAGAGCTGACCCTGTCTGCCCTAACGTCCCTATACAGTCTCCTCAACTGTCGCCGACCACGAACCTCGTCCCTCTCTGATCCTAGCACTATCTTATCTACGGATCAGATGGAGAGGTTCACTAGACCCCTCCACTATCAACTAAAGACAAACACCAGGGAAGACAGACATTTGGGAAAAAGAAACACTTATCTGACAGCAGAACTCAGCAACCTCCACAACCTCAGCTTCTGCTGGAGCAAGGATAATGAGTGCACAAGGAACTATCACCTGCACCGAGGAAGGGTAATGAACCTCCTTATAAAGGTGGAAGGAATCTGCTGGGTCCTAGTGACCTACAATATTGGTGGATAAAACCAGACCGAGCACAAGACCTCCACAGCCGTCCCCTCATAACAGCGAGATCCCATCACACCCTCTCTCCATCTACACAGAAGGTAAATGCCCCTGAAAGAGACGGACCATCCTCCACCATTATGGCTGGTGGGCCACACGCTGGGATCGTCTGCGCGTGGCCTCCACCCTGTCATCCGTGTCACCCGTGACAGTACCCCCCCTCCTACGAGTGGCCCCCGGACACTCAGGACCAGGCCTATCCGGATGGGAACGGTGAAAAGCGCGGATCAGCCTCGCGGCGGACACCTCCGACGCCGGCACCCACATCCGCTCCTCAGGACCGTACCCCCTCCAGTGCACCAAATACTGAAGAGAACGGCGCAACATGCGAGAATCAACCACCCTCGAGATCTCGAATTCCAGATTCCCCGCCACACAGATGGCTCAGGAGGCAAAGGAGATGGGTTAGACGACGGCACATACGGCTTGAGGAGCGACCTGTGAAACACATCGTGAATCTTAAGAGCAGGAGGCAACGCGAGACGAAACGCCACGGGATTGATAACGGCGGTTATCCTATAGGGGCCAATAAACCTGGGCCCCAACTTCCAAGAGGGCACCTTCAACTTCACATTCTTGGTAGATAACCACACGTAGTCATTCACACATAGGTCCGGACCTGGCGCACGCTTCCTGTCAGCCATACGTTTGTACCTGTCACCTAAGAGCTTCAAGCTACGCTGTACACCCCGCCAAACCGAGGAGAGGGACGAGGTAAAACGGTCCTCCTCCGGAACTCCGGAAGGACTCGTACCACTAAAAGTACCAAACTGAGGATGAAACCCATATGCACCGAAGAACGGTGACTTGCCAGTGGACTCCTGAAGACGATTATTAAGGGCAAATTCGGCCAAGGGCAAATAACTTGCCCAAGTCTCCTGATGGTCCGAGACAAAACACCTCAGGTAAGTCTCCAAATTCTGATTCACACGTTCGGTTTGGCCATTGGACTGAGGATGAAAAGCAGAAGAAAAGGACAACGTAATCCCCAAACGTGTACAAAAAGCCTTCCAAAATTTGGAGACGAACTGAGTACCGCGATCAGAAACCACATCGGAGGGAACCCCATGCAGCTTCACAATTTCACTTACAAACACCTGTGCCAGAGTCCGAGCATTAGGAAGTGCGGGCAGTGCCAGAAAGCGAACCATCTTACTGAATCTATCTACTACTACCAGTACCACCGTCTTGCCCGCAGACGCCGGAAGATCGGTGATAAAATCCATTGACAAATGTGTCCATGGCCTCTCAGGAATAGCCAATGGCACGAGAGACCCAGACGGACGGGTATGCGGAACCTTAGCACGTGCACACACACCACAGGCGGATACGAATTCCGCTACGTCCTTCCTCAACCCCGGCCACCAAAAGTGACGAGACAAGAGATCGAAAGTGGCCCTACCGCCCGGATGCCCCGCCAGTACAGAGTCGTGATGCTCCGACAACACCCTGAGACGCAAAGAGAACGGCACAAAAAGCCTCCCAGAAGGACAGGAGGCAGGGGCGCTCCCCTGAACCTTCAACACCTCCCCCTCTAGATCAGGGCAAAGAGCAGAAACAACCACCCCCTCCTGCAAGATGGGGACGGGACTCTCACGAGTACTACCACCCGGAAAACTACGCGATAATGCATCCGCCTTCACATTCTGAACCCCCGGACGGTAGGTGACGGTAAAATTAAATCTCGTGAAAAACAAAGACCACCTGGCCTGCCGGGGATTGAGACGCCTGGCGGACTCAAGGTAGGACAGGTTCTTATGGTCGGTAATAACCGTGACGGGGTGGACAGCCCCCTCCAGCCAGTGCCGCCATTCCTCAAAAGCCAACTTAATAGCCAATAGCTCCCTATTGCCCACATCATAATTCCTCTCGGCCGACGACAACTTCTTGGAGAAGAACGCACAGGGCACCCATCTCCCAGGCGAAGGGCCCTGCGACAACACAGCCCCCACCCCCACCTCAGACGCATCCACCTCCACAACGAAGGGCTGAGAAAGATCGGGCTGACAAAGGACAGGCGCGAAGCAAAACAACGCTTCAGGGAGGAGAAAGCCTGGCTAGCAGAATCAGACCACTCAGAAAAATCCGTCCCCTTCCTAGTCATGTCCGTAAGAGGCGTCACTAGTACCGAATAGTTCTTAATAAATTTACGGTAAAAATTGGTAAACCCCAAAAAACGTTGCAATGCCCGTAGATTGTCCGGCCGTTCCCAGTCCAGCACCGCCCGGACCTTTTCCGGATCCATCCGGAAACCCAACGGCGACAAGAGGTACCCCAAAAAACGAACCTCCTGAACGGCGAAAACACATTTCTCGAGTTTAGCATACAGTTTGTTGTCCCGTAAGACCTGCAACACCTGTTTGACATGGGACTGATGCGTCTCCATATCGGGAGAATAGATCAAGATATCGTCCAAGTAAACAACTACAAATCTACCCACCAAATGATGGAAAATATCATTGACAAAATGTTGGAAAACCGCAGGGGCGTTAGTGAGCCCGAACGGCATCACGAGACTTTCAAAATGGCCGTCCGGGGTATTAAATGCAGTTTTCCATTCATCCCCCTCTCTGACCCTAATCAGGTTGTAGGCCCCCCTCAAATCCAACTTGGAGAACCATTTAGCACCCACAACCTGACTAAACAAATCAGGGATCAGAGGGAGGGGGTATGGATCACGGACGGTAATCCGATTCAATTCCCGAAAATCCAAACAAGGACGGAGGCCCCCATCTTTTTTTTTCACAAAAAAGAAACCAGCCGCAACTGGCGACGTGGAGGGCCTAATGTGACCCTTCTCTAGACTTTCAGAAATGAAATCCTTCATTGCTTGTCTTTCGGGACCAGATATAGTAAACATCCTAGCTTTGGGCAGTTTAGCTCCGGGAACGAGGTTGATAGGGCAATCATATGCCCGATGAGGGGGCAAGTCTCGGCACCCCTTCTCTGAGAACACATCCTCATACTCCGATAGGAATGGGGGCACAGATTCAGCAGATACTACCGAAAAGGATGTAGCCAAACAATTCTCCGAACAAAAATCACTCCATTCCACAATGTCCCTGGACTGCCAATCCACTACGGGATTATGTTTAATCAACCATGGCAAGCCCAGGACAATGGGAGCGGGGAGACCGTCTAAGACATAGCAAGATAGCGTCTCCTGATGTTGGGATCCAACCGTTAACTTAATGTTATGTACGATATGTGTGAGACTACCCTGAGCAAGAGGTGCTGAGTCGATGGCATAGATACGGATGGGGCGAGACAATAAACAGCGGTTAAGCCCATGAGCGTGTACAAAACGAGCATCCACCATGCTGACCCCCGCACCACTGTCCACAAACACAGAAATAGCCTCCGTTTTGCTCTCTAGCGCCACCTCTGCACTCAGGAGAAAATGGGAAGTACAAACGGAGGACACACACACCTCCCGCTCGACTACCCCCACACCCCCCATAGACACATGAGGTCCCGGCACCCCAGTCCGTTTAGGAGCGTAGGGACAGGCCCCGATAAAATGGTCTCCTTTCCCACAGAAAAAACAGACCCCCTTCCCCTGCCCCGGGGGGCATCGGAGGAGAGCCTCGAGGCCGCCGCTCCTCCCAGTTGCATAGGTTCCTCCCCCCTCGGGAGACATGACTCGCCCTCCGAGTGACCACCCGGCAACAAGGAACCACCACGAGAAGGGCTCCCAGTTGCAGGAGGTCTACTCCTCCGCTCCTGGAGGCGTCTATCCATGCGAATAGCCAACGACATAGCTGCCTCCAGGGACGGAGGGGTCTCATACACTGCCAGGGCATCCTTCAGTCTTTCCGAAAGGCCCTGGCAAAAATGACTCCTGAGAGCCGGATCGTTCCACTTCGTGTCCATAGCCCACCTGCGGATCTCAGAACAATATGATTCCGCCGACCGAGTCCCCTGGTGGAGATGGCGCAATTTGGATTCAGCCAATGAGACACGGTCCGGGTCATCATATATGAGGCCTAAGGCGTCAAAAAATCCATCCACAGACTGGAGACAAGTAGAGTCCTGTGGCAGAGAGAAAGCCCAGGATTGGGGATCCCCCTGCAGCAATGATATAATAATTCCTACCCGCTGCTGCTCGTCACCAGTGGAATACGGCCTAAGCCTGAAGTATAATTTACAGGCCTCTTTAAACACAGTAAATTTATCTCTGCCTCCTGAAAACCTGTCAGGGAGGGCAACCTTAGGTTCCGGTCTGGCCGGACCCACTGCTTGATTTCCCAAGACACCATTTTGTGGTTGTGGTCCCTGTAGAGCCGACCGAAGGTCCGCAACCTCCAAAGACAAGGTCTGCAGCTGCTGGGCCAAAGCAGACACAGGATCCATAAGGAAAGGAAGAAAAATCGAATCCTCCCCTTCCTTCACTTACAGTTACGGCAGGTGATAATGTCACGCTGGGAGTGGGGAAGACACCCAGCGTAGGATAACGACGGGGGGGGGGGAATAAGGAGTCCCTAACGCTAAGGGCACAAGAAGGAGACGGTGACCCCTAGACTTCCTAGAGCTGACCCTGTCTGCCCTAACGTCCCTATACAGTCTCCTCAACTGTCGCCGACCACGAACCTCGTCCCTCTCTGATCCTAGCACTATCTTATCTACGGATCAGATGGAGAGGTTCACTAGACCCCTCCACTATCAACTAAAGACAAACACCAGGGAAGACAGACATTTGGGAAAAAGAAACACTTATCTGACAGCAGAACTCAGCAACCTCCACAACCTCAGCTTCTGCTGGAGCAAGGATAATGAGTGCACAAGGAACTATCACCTGCACCGAGGAAGGGTAATGAACCTCCTTATAAAGGTGGAAGGAATCTGCTGGGTCCTAGTGACCTACAATATTGGTGGATAAAACCAGACCGAGCACAAGACCTCCACAGCCGTCCCCTCATAACAGCGAGATCCCATCACACCCTCTCTCCATCTACACAGAAGGTAAATGCCCCTGAAAGAGACGGACCATCCTCCACCATTATGGCTGGTGGGCCACACGCTGGGATCGTCTGCGCGTGGCCTCCACCCTGTCATCCGTGTCACCCGTGACACCCACCCAATCCAGGTGCAAGAGGAGATATTTCCCCCCCGCAATCCAGGTGCAGGAGGAGATATGTCACCCCCCTCCACAATCCAGGTGCAGAAGGAGATAAGTCACCCCCCAATCCAGGTGCAGGAGGAGACATGTCACCCCCTAATCCAGGTGCAGGAGGAGACATGTCACCCCCCCAATCCAGGTGCAGGAGGAGACATGTCACCCCCCCAATCCAGGTGCAGGAGGAGACATGTCACCCCCCAATCCAGGTGCAGGAGGAGACATGTCACCCCCCCAATCCAGGTGCAGGAGGTGACATGTCACCCCCTAATCCAGGTGCAGGAGGAGACATGTCACCCCCCCAATCCAGGTGCAGGAGGAGACATGTCACCCCCCCAATCCAGGTGCAGGAGGAGACATGTCACCCCCCAATCCAGGTGCAGGAGGAGACATGTCACCCACCCAATCCAGGTGCAGGAGGATATATGTCACCCCCCTCGCCACCAAATCGAGGTGCAGGGGCGATATGTCAACCCACCCAATCCAGGTGCAGGAGATATTCTCCCCTCTTGTCTCTGTACGACCGAATTGTCCACATTTATTGTTACTTGTATTGTTACTATATTACTTGTCCTAGTCTGCCCCTTTTAGCATGTAAAGCGCCATGGAATATAATGGCGCTATATAAATAAATAATAATAATAATATGTCAAACCACCCAATCCAGGTGCAAGAGGAGATATGTCCCCCCCGCAATTCAGGTGCAGGAGGAGATATGTCACCCCCCTCCACAATCCAGGTGCAGAAGGAGATATGTCACCCCCCAATCCGGGTGCAGGAGAAGATATGTCACCCCCCTCCACAATCCAGGTGCAGGAGGAGATATGTCACCCCCCAATCCAGGGGCAGGAGGAGATATGTCACCCTCTCCCCCAATCCTGGTGCAGGAGGAGATATGTCCTGTCCCCTAGTCCAGGTGCAGAAGGGGTTATGGCACACACACACCCACCCCCCGCATCCAGGTGCAAGAGGAGATATGTCACCCCACCCCACCCCCAATCCAGGTGCAGGGGGAAATATGTAATGTCCCCCAATCAAGGTGTATGAGGAGATGTCACCCCCTCGCCACCAAATCTAGGTGCAGGATGAGATATGTCAACCCACCCAATCAAGGTGCAGGAGGAGATGTGTCACCCCCCTCCCCAATCCAGGTGCAGGAGGAGATATGCCCCCCCCCAATCCAGGTGCAGGAGGAGATATGTCCTGTCCCTCAATCCAGGTGCAGGAGGAGATAAATCACTTCCCTCCCAATCCAGGTGCAGGAGGAGATAAATCACTTCCCTCCCAATCCAGGTGCAGGAGGAGATATGTCCTGTCCCCAAATCTTGGTGCAGGAGGAGATATGTCACCCCTCCTCCCCAAATCAAGGTGCAGGAGGAGATATGTCATCCCCCCAATCCCCAGGTGCAGGAGGAGATATGTCACCCCCCTCCCCAAATCAAGGTGCAGGAGGATATGTCATCCCCCCAATCCCCAGGTGCAGGAGGAGATATGTCACCCCCCCTCCCCAAATCAAGGTACAGGAGGAGATATGTCACCCCCCAATCCAGGTGCAGGAGGAGATATGTCACCCCCCCCCCAATCCAGATGTAGGAGGAGATATGTCACCCCCCACAATCCAGGTGTAGGAGGAGATATGTCACCCCCCAATCTAGGTGCAAGAGGAGACATGTCCTGTCCCCTAGTCCAGGTGCAGAAGGGGTTATGGCACCTACCCCCCACCCCCCGCATCCTGGTGCAAGAGGAGATATGTCACCCCACCCCACCCCCAATCCAGGTGCAGGAGGAAATATGTCCTGTCCCCCAATCCAGGTGTATGAGGAGATGTCACCCCCTCCCCACCAAATCTAGGTGCAGGAGGAGATATGTCAACCCCCACCAATCCAGGTGCAGGAGGAGATATGTCCTGTCCCCCCAATCCAGGTTTAGGTGGAGTTATGATTCTTAGCCTCCCAAACCCCAATTTGGCTGGAGATGGCTTCCGTCTCCATACCCCCCCCCCCCAATCTAGGTTTGGGTGGAGATAGGTCCTACCCTTCTCAATCCAGGTTTAGGTGGAGACATGTCCTCCCCCATCTAGTTTTGCCAGGAGCTCCCCTGGTCACATCCATGGTCCCATCAGTCACCAGTAGGGACCACACACATCACAGGGTCACATTGATTTTCGGGGCAGTCTGTGATCAGACGTCATTTAGTTGATGATTTTGGTCTTTGTCCATGATGAAGAATTAGCGATCAGATGACAAAAGAACAGGAACGAGCGCTACCGAAAACCTGCCGGGCCCGCACGCAGCATCATCGCGTGTAACAGCACTGCCGTATGGGAAAAGTTTTATTTCAAAAAGGTCAGAAACCACTTTAATGTTTCCTGGATATGGGACTTGTGGGGTCTTTTATCCATACAATAGGTCATGGCTCACTGATCGGGGGGCTGCACCAATCAGCAGAGCAGGGAACTGTTATCCTTCTTGCAAAATGGAGCAACAGGTCGAGGGTGGACGGAAAAAGCCGAACTCTGCACTCATCAACGCTGTGGGGGATGAATGCACATACACCACCACTCAGAACTAATGGGGGGCACAAGTCTTCTGTGCAGTCATACCCCCCTCCCACCATATCCAGAGAACTCCAGCTATGTGCCAACTCCTACTAGGGCTGTGGAGTCGGGAAGCCGAACCTCCAGCTCCTTAATTTCCCTTAATATGATTCAGAGACTCCACAGCCCTGAGACTCCACGGCTCTGAGACTCTGCAGCCCCAAAACTCCAATACCCCGCGGCTCTGAGACTCCACGGCCCCAAGACCACGCGGCCTGAGGCTCTGAGACTCTGGGGCTCTGAGACCCCCACAGCCCTGAGACTCCGTGGCTCTGAGACCCCCACGGCCCTGAGACTCCGTGGCTCTGAGACCCCCACGGCCCTGAGACTCTGTGGCTCTGACTTCACATCTCTGACTCCACAGCCCTACCTAATACATGGGCATACCCAGCGTGGGGCAGGGGGAGACACAGGGGGGAGAGGCACAGCCCGTAGCCTATAAAGCATGTAGCCTCCATATTACATATACTGTATATCTAGCCCCCAGCCTCTATATTATATATCCACAGTCTCTATATTTAATATACACAATTCACAGCCTCAATTTTACACATATATATATAATTATACCTGGAGCCAGCCCTCTGTGTGTGTGTTATACAGTGGCACTGTGTGTGAGTTATAAAGTGGAGCTGTGTGTGTTATACAGTGGCACTGTGTGTGAGTTATAAAGTGGAGCTGTGTGTGTTATACAGTGGCACTGTGTGTGTGTTATAAAGTGGAGCTGTGTGTGTTATACAGTGGCACTGTGTGTGAGTTATAAAGTGGAGCTGTGTGTGTTATACAGTGGCACTGTGTGTGAGTTATAAAGTGGAGCTGTGTGTGTTATACAGTGGCACTGTGTGTGAGTTATAAAGTGGAGTTGTGTGTGTTTGTGTTATTGTCGAGCCCCAGGCCCTGGGTACTCGGGTATCAGGCTCAGTGGGTGTTTTCACAATGGATGTCACGGGTGGCAGCGCCTGAGCTGGTCCTCTGGGGCAGCGTTGTGTGAAGGGGCAGCTTGGAGTGGGACTTTAGGTCGGGATAGGGAGTGATGGAGCAGTCTATAATGGGCACCGGGAGCAGAGACGAATGACGTACACACTGCAGAAGTCTTTTACCTTTTTACTGGTGGTACGGCAGGTAAAGATGTCCAGGGCACTGTCGGGTGACCAGGTGCACAGTGAGCTTCCACAGCAAGTGAGTATAAGGCCTCCTCTGTTTCTCTATGGTTCCTAAAGCCCAGTCTCTTTGCAGCCAGACCGGCCTCCTCCCCTCTCGGGTCCTCTCTCTCTCTCTCACCCTCCTGCGCGGTCCACGGGTTACCCCCTCTGATCACTGCGGTGTACACTGCGGTGTCTAGCTCCCTCTTTCTGGGTACGCAGGGGAACCGGGTGACTGAAGTCTCCACGGTATGACGGGGTTTTCTGTAGTCTTGAAGTAATCCTACAGGTGCGGATCCCCGAAGTCCGGTACGGCTTTGGATGAACTTCCACTAGTTCCTCGCTCCCTTGGCTCTGCTCCTTGCCTTCTGTCCCCACTCCTAGGCTTGCTGGATGGCAGAAGGGCCACCCCAGGTCACTGGTTCGGGCCTAACCGAGGTACCGACCACCAGGACGTCTTCGCACCTCTCCTAGCGTCTGCACACTCTGACTAACTCCTCCCCCAGCAGCAGTATTTATAGGGGAACTCACCTAAAGTTGGTGAGTATAGCTCCCCCTACTGTGTCGGGGTGGAAGGTGTTGCATGTAGTAGTGGAAACCCAGCTGTGCAGTAGGGAAGTCTCTGGCTACCTGCGTGAGCAGGGCGCCACATTATACAGTGGGGCTATGAGTGGGGGGAGATATGTACATTTCTGGGGCAGTATAGTGATACTTTTATTTTTAAGGGCATCGTGTCGGAGAGTGCTGCTGAAGATGAAGAGGAGGGAAGTCTATAGAGATGAACTGTGGAGGTCAATCTCATCATGGCGCCTGTGCTACAACGAGATATAAGGAATGACCTCCAATCAGAGAAGATGTAATCTAGAGTATAAGGTACCAAGATGTAAAAGTTTGTCTGTGTCTCATCTGGACTGTGGTTCCTGCATGGTCTGCAGTCTGTTGATGACTGGTAACAACAACTCCCAGCATCTCCTTACCATTTTTAAAGACATGCTGGGAGGTATAGGTTCATCTACACACATAAACGCCAGTTGGGACTTCCGGCCACTGTAACCAAATCCCTTAAGGCATCGCGGCAGAGTCTCCTGCGCAGGTGCAGTTCGTGCCCACAAATGACATCTACTGATGGTGGTTCTGGTGCTGCTTTCATGTATTGAAGGTTGTTCTGGCTCTGCATTCTACTACTGAGGTGGTTCTGGCCCTGTATCTGGCGCCCCTGCTTCCAGGAGGCCACAAAGGGAACTGCAGCCAGGCAAGTAGGACAGTTCAACACCAACACCCTCACAGCCCACACAACCCACGTACAGTAGAGGGCAGCACCCAACCGGAACCTAGGAACTCTAAGCAGGCAAGGAGTGGTGGGTTTAGAGCAGTGGGTGGGCTAACACGTAGTCAGGTGACAAGACAGTAGAAATAGTGAAGGGGAGGAGGAAGGAGTCAGTAGGCCGAGGTAGGCTGAGCAGTAAAGACTGGATCACACGTCCTGGACAAGTGGGGTGTATGGAGCGCAGAATCTGAACAGAGCCAGTGTGAGCTGCAGAGAGAAAGCCTATCCAGAGCCAGCACCCCAGGAGTGTGAGGGAAGAGATGGACGGTGATACCGGGCCCTAGAACTACAGCCGGTCCGGACCAGGACCACCCGTGACTTCCCCAGTAGCAGACCCGGTCCGGTACCGAGTACCTCGTCCCAGTGGGCTTGACATATCCCTCTGCTGATTTGATTTGGTCACTGCATTAATCTACTGAGGTCGTTCTGTCACTGCATTCCTTTACTGATGGTGGTTCTGTCACTGCATTCATCTACTGATGGTGGTTCTTAACCTGCATTCATCCTCTGAGGTGGTTCTGGTTCTGCATTCGTCTACTCATGGTGGCTCTATAGCTGCATTCATCTAATGACGGTAGTTCCGATCTTGCGAGATTTGTGAACTCATTGAGCACAGAGACCCGCGCCATTGCGCAGGTGTGAGAGCAGTGTGATGTAGACAGGAGGGGCGGCCTTTTCATAGGAGCGAGGTGGGCATTTCAACCAGCGGAGCAAGGATCAGATTGAGCAGGAACGTCCGGACCATTTTCAGCTCATTTCCATTCCTCGTGGGAGATATTAAAAGTAAATTTGTGAGGTATACAGGGGGACTGCTGGGCATATAGAGTGGTCACAGGAACCCTAAATACATCATGTATAAGGTGGTGGGCATGGTTAGAACGGCCAAAGGGGGCGACAGGTTCCCTTTAAAGGGAATCTGCCAGCTCTTTTTGAAATTCCCGCTTCCTGTGGTACTCTGACGCACGGGCTGGAACGTCATATCCAGCCTGGTGCATTCTGGGGGCTGATCACATGCTCAGCCCGGCTTCAATATGCGCACTGCACATGCGCCGGAGCCCGGCCGAACACATGATCAGCACCCAGAATGCACGAGGCCGGATATGACGTTCCGAACAAACCATGGCTTGCCCCCCTAGTTTGGATCCTGGGTACGCCCATGACCTAATAGGATGGACATATTCCTTTGATGGCTGCACAGATTTTGGTCACCGTAGACCCCATTATACCTTGATGGTTGGCTCTCTTGATATATTGTGCCCATATCTGTCCCATCACTGTGGGTCACTGTGACCGTATCCCGCACCCCGGCAGTGTCGGTGCACTAGCTCCCTGTACAATAATCCTCTAATCTGTCAGGTGACGTAATGTAAATCAATAATATATCACAGGCGCAACCCGGCGCCAGCGATCAGCTCCAGGGTTATAGGACGCTTGGTCCAAACAGGATCTGCAGTGAAAGTTTTGTTGGAAAACTGCTCATAATGCAATTCCCCAATATTCCTAGTGTCACCTAATCACCTGCACTCTGATGACCCCGAGCCCGGAGAAGTAGGACGAATTTTTTTCAGTAAAAGAATTACGTTCTGACTTCCCCAACTGTTGCAAAGACTACAACTCCCAACATGCTGGAGACCACTCGTGTATTTCCCCAGCCCTAGGGAGGAAAGACCTGATACATAGGGGGTTACTGTAGAGAATGGGAGTAACAGAAACCGTGGCTGGAGCCGGTTGATGGCTCTATGTACAGCCTGAGAGCTCCTGTATGGGGGAGACAGGAGTGATGGCTCTATGTATGACCTGAGCGCCAGTATATAGGGAAGATGGGAGTGATGGCTCTATGTATAGCCTGAGTGCTCCTGTATGGGGGAGACGGGAGTGATGGCTCTATGTATGACCTGAGCGCCTGTATACAGGGAAGATGGGAGTGATGGCTGTATGTACGCCTGAGCGCTCCTGTATGGGGAGATGGGAGTGATGGCTCTATGTATGGCCTGAGCACTCCTGTATGGGGGAGACAGGAGTGATAGCTCTATGTACAGCCTGAGCGCTCCTGTATATAGGGTATATGGGAATGATGGCTCTGTAATCAGCCCGCTGGAGACATTATCGCCTCCCCTTATAATTGTCTCCCTGATGCTGTTGCTCCCCAGACCGCTATTATTAGATCATAAAGAGCAGTAACACTGCCATCTAGTGGGAGAATGTGAAATTACCAAATCATTTTTGCAAGTCCTGGTACATATGTGCCATCACCTTTTATTGTGTGGAAACAGCTGCTTCATCCTCATGATCTCTTTGATTCTTCTCATCCCATCATTAGGTTAGAAAGTCACATCCACAATATATGTGACAATGTGTCCATGTCCTGTATACAGCCTGTATTAATATCATTCTTATATTCCAGATACGTCCAGGAGAGCGGCCCCGAGCGCCAGGGCAGGACTTGTGCCTCTTCTGTGAATGATGCGGTTAGCGGGTAAGGTCACTGACACTTAAAGGGATATTCCCATCTTATAAAGTGATGGCGCATCACATTGCTTTATCAATGGTGGAGGTACTGAGAATAGAGGAGCTCCCCAATAATAATCCTGAGAAGGGAGGTCCCCCCCCTTCCCCCTGGTAATCCTGAGACTAGAGGCCCCCACTGTAATCTTGAGAATAGAGGGCCCCCCCCATAGTCATGAGAATAGAGGCCCCCCCCATAGTCATGAGAATAGAGGGACCCCCCATAGTCATGAGAATAGAGGCCCCCCCATAGTCATGAGAATAGAGGGACCCCCATAGTCATGAGAATAGAGGCCCCCCCCATAGTCATGAGAATAGAGGGACCCCCCATAGTCATGAGAACAGAGGGCCCCCCCATAGTCATGAGAATAGAGGGCCCCCCCATAGTCATGAGAATAGAGGGACCCCCCATAGTCATGAGAATAGAGGGGCCCCCCATAGTCATGAGAATAGAGGGGCCCCCCATAGTCATGAGAACAGAGGGCCCCCCCATAGTCATGAGAATAGAGGGACCCCCCATAGTCATGAAATAGAGGGGCCCCCCATAGTCATGAAAATAGAGGGACCCCCCATAGTCATGAGAATAGAGGGGCCCCCCATAGTCATGAGAACAGAGGGCCCCCCCATAGTCATGAGAATAGAGGGCCCCCCCATAGTCATGAGAATAGAGGGCCCCCCATAGTCATGAGAATAGAGGGACCCCCCCATAGTCATGAGAATAGAGGGCCCCCCATATAGTCATGAGAATAGAGGGACCCCCCATAGTCATGAGAATAGAGGCCCCCCATAGTCATGAGAATAGAGGGCCCCCTAGTAGTCATGAGAATAGAGGGCCCCCCATAGTCATGAGAATAGAGGGACCTCCCATTCATAGTCATGAAAATAGAGGGACCCCTCATAGTCATGAGAATAGAGGGACCCCCCATAGTCATGAGAAACTAAAGAGGGCCCCCCCATAGTCCCTGAGAATAGAGGGCCCCCCTGATAGTCCATGAGAGAATAGAGGGGCCCCCTCATAGTCATGAGAATAGAGGTGCCCCCCCATAGTCATGAGAATAGAGGGGCTCCCCTTAGTCATGAGAATAGAGGCCCCCCCACAGTCATGAGAATAGAGGCCCCCCATAGTCATGAGAATAGAGGGCCCCCCATAGTCATGAGAATAGAGGGCCCCCCCATAGTCATGAGAATAGAGGAGCCGCCCCATAGTCATGAGAATAGAGGGCCCCCCATAGTCATGAGAATAGAGGGACCCCCCATAGTAATGAGAATAGAGGGGCCCCCCATAGTCATGAGAATAGAGGCCCCCCATAGTCATGAGAATAGAGGGGCCCCCATAGTCATGAGAATAGAGGCCCCCCTGTAGTCATGAGAATAGAGGGACCCCCCATAATCATGAGAATAGAGGGCCCCCCATAGTCATCAGACTAGAGGGGCCCCCATAGTCATCAGACTAGAGGGGCCCTATCACTCCCAACTGTGCTGCTTCCGTCCTCTGTACAGAGACCTGTCACACCTCGTTATCCTGCACAGTGAGGGGAGGTAGAAGACTGTGCAGGGGTCACAGCACTAAATTATTGCTGCATTTGTAGTGAATCATAGACAAATGGCATCAATTATATGAGATGGAAATGTCCCATCGGTCGACCCTCTTACCCCCTCACAGTTAAGAAACATATTTTGGCAGCACCACTCGTGGTCGTTCTCCTGGTGTGCACATTTACAGGTTAAAGTCACATCTAATATATGGACCAGACCGGGTACAACACAGCTTTATTTGCCAAAGATTTCTAGGCTTTACATCATTGGGGCTTTAGTGGGGGTGGGGACGGGAGGTCCAGGGCTCGCGGTGGCTCACTCCCTGGTGTCCAGGGCTCGGGCCGGCGTCCTTATGGCGTCCGGTCTTTCGGTCCTGCCGTCTCCTGGGTCCGGGCTCGGCATCCGGCTCCCTGGTGTCCGGGGTCCTCGGCGGCTGGCGTCCTCCCTGGTGTCCAGGGCTCGGCACGGCTCCCTCTATGGTGTCCAGGTGCACGCTCCTCATGGGTCGGCTTGCAGGCTCCCTCTATGGTGTCCAGGGCTCGCACGGCTCCCTCTATGGTGTCCGGGCTTGGCACGGCTCCCTGTGTGTCAGGTGACGGCTCCCTCTATGGTGTCCAGGGTCGCAGGCTCCTATGGTGCTGGGCTCAGCACAGCTGCCTCACTGGAGTCTGGGGCTTGGCATGGCTCCCTCTCTGGTGTCCAGGGCTGAGCACGGCTCCCTCTATGGTGTCCAGGGCTTGGCACGGCTCCCTCTGTGGTGTCCAGGGCTCGGCACGACTCCCTCTATGGTGTCCAGGGCTCGGCACGGCTCCCTCTATGGTGTCCGGGGCTCAGCACAGCTGCCTCACTGGAGTCTGGGCTCGGCACGGCTCCCTCTATGGTGTCCAGGGCTCGGCACGGCTCCCTCTATGGTGTCCAGGGCTTGGAACAGCTCCTCTATGGTGTCCGGGGCTCAGCACGGCTCCCTCACTGGTGTCTGCGGCTCGGGGCGGCGGCCTTCCCTTGTGTCTGGGGCTCAGGGTGGTGCTCCTTCCGGCATCCAGAGCTTGGGCTGGCACACTCCCTCATAACACATTTTGGTTGACACTTTCGTAAACGACCCTTATGGTGCTGTCACACCTGGCGACGTCGCTAGCGACAGCGGCGAAAGAGTGATGTATCAGTGATGACGCTAGCGACGTCGCGCTGTGTAAACGAGCGTCGCGACCGCATTTTATCGCTGGTCGCAGGTTGTCAGGTTTACGGAAGAACCGTAAACCTGTCAACCTGCGATCTGCGATAAGGCTGGATCGCGCCGTGTGACATCGCCAGAGCGATATCGGCGGCGATCCAGCCTATACCGCAGCGTTGCTGCGGATCGCTCGCTGGGCTGAGCCCAGCCAGCGAGCGATGTCACCACCCGCATCGCTGCGGCACGCCGGCCGCAGCGATGCTGTGTGACAGCTGGCCAGCGATGTCGGAAGCGAGCGGGCACCCGCGCATCGCTTCTGACATCGCTAGCCAGATCGTGCTGTGTGACGGCACCATTAAAGGCATGTGCCCACAGGACGTTTTTGCTGCGTTTTTTGCATGCAGTTTACCATTGGTTTTATGGTAATTTATGCTAATTTGTTCCTGCGGTTTTGATTCCCAGCAAAACCAATGTGTTTCACAAAAACGCTGTCCACACATTGGTTTTGCAAGTGTCAAGAACTGTCAAACCCCTGCGGTTTTCCTGCGGATGGGAGAGAACTGACATGTCCTATTTTCCGGCGTTTTTGCTGCAGTCAATGGCAAATACGCATAAAAAACGCGAGAAAGAAGCAGCAGCAAAAACGCGCAAGAAACACAGACAAGATCATAGCTAATCTCCTGGCCACGACTCTAGGATCCTTGAAACCAGGACAGGTTTTGCTGCGTTCAGGACTGCTGTAAAAATGTCCTGTGGGCACATAGCCTTAGGCTGATGAAAAACACCTATGTATGAATGAGTTTTTTAAGCCAAAGTATTGGTACAAAATATCACTTTATTGGAATAATATTGATACAATCATTAAAACAATTTATATATGACAGAAACACTCACTTATATCCCAAAAAGAAACCAAGACACCCCATCTTTATTTCATTGTTCAGTATAAAGGGCATTACTCATTTAATGCTTAATACATTTATAGGGTTAATTGCTTTTATGGTGCCCAGTATAGCCTAACTTAAGGTGCCTTAAATCCTGAATAAAGTGCAAAATGTGCAAACATGCGTGTAACAATAGTATATATCAGTTACCTTTATTATACACTAACAACCAACATGAGTGTAATGTATTCACTCCATGCAAACAGGTGCAGAAAACATTTTTTTGTGAACCATAGAACATCCCAACAATGGTGAAAGATGTAGAACAAAGTGTTCACAACAAATCAGGATTACCAAATAAGATAAAAAATAGGATAAAGAATAAAGAAGGTGTGGAAAATATCCATAGTAGTAAAACTAATACTAATAGGCTGCCAAAGCAATTTCACATACTAAGATACACAAATGAGAAAGTCCTATAAAGTGTAGTGAACCGGTCCTGTGGAGGGAAATGTGCTCACCCTTAACGCGTTTCGCACAAGGCTTCTTCAGAAACCCAGTGGTGTTAGTTAGGCAGCAACTTATATATGGAATCAGGACTGGGTGATACTTGTGCACCTTTTTATCTGATTTAACCAAGTATCCCTGAGTTGCCTTGTGCGAAACGCGTTAAGGGTGAGCACATTTCCCTCCACAGGATCGGTTCACTACACTGACCCCTTTATAGGACTTTCTCATTTGTGTATCTTAGTATGTGAAATTGCTTTGGCAGCCTATTATTATTAGTTTTACTACTATGGATATTTTCCACACCTTCTTTATTCTTTATCCTATTTTTTATCTTATTTGGTAATCCTGATTTGTTGTGAACACTTTGTTCTACATCTTTCACCATTGTTGGGATGTTCTATGGTTCACAAAAAAACGTTTTCTGCACCTGTTTGCATGGAGTGAATACATTACACTCATTTTGGTTGTTAGTGTATAATAAAGGTAACTGAGATATACTATTGTTACACGCATGTTTGCACATTTTGCACTTTATTCAGGATTTAAGGCACCTTAAGTTAGGCTATACTGGGCACCATAAAAGCAATTAACCCTATAAATGTATTAAGCATTAAATGAGTAATGTCCTTTGTAGTGAACAATGAAATAAAGATGGGTGTCTTGGTTTCTTTATGGGATATAATTGAGTGTTTCTGTCATGTATAAATTGTTTTAATGATTGTATCAATATTGTTCCAATAAAGTGATATTTTGTACCAATACTTTGGGCTAAAAAACTCATTCATACATAGGTGTTTTTTAAATTTGAGTTAGCGTTGATACAACGGCCACAATTTAGGTTAATATTTGTTCACTAAACCAAGCTGTCATGTCTCCGTCAATCTGTGATTTCCATCTGTCTTTCCTCGCAGATCCCCGTCCAAGGAAATATAAATGTGGGTTGCCGCAGCCCTGCCCCGACAAGCATTTTGCCTTCCGAGTGGTGAGCGGAGCAGCCAACGTCAATAGACGAAAGATCTGCTGTGAAGATGAAATGTGAGTAGAGCGGCCGTGTGAGACTCGGGGTAACGTCCTGCCGGGGTGAGACAATATAGCGGGGCGTTCTCCATATCTGCACTGTGATGTATTCAGGAACATTTGGAGGACCGTCTCCTACTCGGGATCCTTACTCCCTTTCTCCCATGGTCGATTTTAGTTTTTGACCTTTTCTTTTTTGATCGTTCAAGAGCCATCACGCTGATAGAATAAATATACCAACATGTACATAATATTTATTTCTGCCTAATTACAATGTTGCTGTCGGTGACATTTTAAGTGGATGAACAGCAGCGATCAGATCTTCTTTCCCTGCTCCGTAGACGTGGACCCAATGGTAGAACGTACCTAAGTGCCCTTTGTTAGGGTTAAACATGGCGGCCGTCGTGGTTCACACATGAACACATGGACAGTAAAGGTGAAGTAAAGATAATCGCCCCGAGGTATAATCATAGTGTAGATTGGCGACTTTCTGTGACCTCGCAAGGTAATTATGCCGTCTTTGTACGCGGCATATTTATTGAAAACTACAACTCGTCCCTGTCACCTAGAATCTTATCCAATGTGTCGTCTAATGTCCAATGTGTCTAATGCTGTGTTCACGTCTTTTAGTCGCCATTTTTTGTCTTTAGACGTAGTGGAGCTGATGAACTTCCTGCGCCCGATCCATGAAGGGACTCTGGTGCTTTTGGCTTCTTATGACGATCCAGCCACAAAGTGAGTGAAGAGAGAGTTTATCCGAGTTTCCAGAGCTGAATCTTCTGTATTGTGAACCGATCTGAGCTTCTGTCTCATCTTCAAGAATGGATGAAGACGCCAGGAAGATGATCATGGAGCTCGGCAGCTCCTCGGCCAAGGACGTCGCCTTCAGGGACAGCTGGGTCTTCGTGGGGGCAAAAGGGGTTCAGGACAAATCTCCATTCAAGCAGGTAAAGGTCTCTGTTATTTGTTTTATATCATTATTTTAAATAACCCGTATATATAACAAGAATACAAAGAAATGTATATATCCATATATTCAGAGAGTCTTAAAGGGGTTGTCCACTTCTCTACTGTTAATGATCTGTCCCTCAGATAAGTCATCAGTATGAGAGGGGTGGGGGGGCTTCCATTCAGTCTCAGTCTTTAGTTGCAGTAGCAGAGAGCGGCCACTACACAGCGCTGTTCCTCTCTGTGCACTGTGTACGTCCAGCAACCATAGATACCAGTTGATTGGTGGGAGTGCCGGGTTTCGGACCCCCATCAGTTTCATCCCAAGGATAGGTCATCCTGAGACGGTTTGTCTGGTCTAAATTGATAATTCTGCAGTCACTCTGTGTGACTCAGTGACTAGCAGACGTCTCAGTCCTCCCAGTACACGCACTGTGCTCTGTAAGGATTTGTGGGTTTCAGAGCTGGGAACGGCAGTCAATTGTCCGCAGTTATGCTAGATGACCACACCTACTAGTCAGATACACTCACTCCATACACTTCTATTGAGCAAGGTCGCACCCACTAGAAGGCCACACCCACTAGTCAGACACACCCACTCTATACACTTCTACTGATCGAGGCCACTCCCATTAACTGGCAACACTTACCAGTCACACACCCATACACTTCTTTTGAGCAAGGCCGCGCCCAATAGTCAGACACACCCACTACATACACTTCTATTGATCAAGGCTGCGTGCCGCCTCGCACGCTAGACCTGGAATAAAGGAGCCGTCCGGGAGGCTCGAGCAGGACCGGAGGGCACTGGCCATTGAGGATCTGTCCCGATTTCTCCTCATTTCTCCTGATCTGTTGGCCATTGACTACCGACAGTAACTGCACCTCGTCCAGACATTGCCGCCAGTCCGGATGAGCAGACTGATAGGACAGAGGTGCAGACTGTGATCAGGTGTAATACATGGCATGAAAAAAATGGCTCCAAAATCGCTTAACCTCTCTCTGACCAAGAAGCGGTACCAAGAAGCTGCAAATATCATTTGTCCATTGTTTGTGCATGTCTCCATCTTATCACTGCATGAGATGAACATGAGGGTTAAAAACTCTGCAAGCACTACAGCGTGTTCTAGAAATTCTTCACCCCGACGGGCATTAACCCCTTCCAGACCCTTGGCCCACCCCCTGGGCCATGGAATGATCAGGCTCCTGCAGGTCGAGTGAGGGTGTCACTGACCTGTCACTCGGCCTGCAGGTACATGGGGAGTTGTACAACACCCCAGGGGGGGTCGATTTGCCCCCACCTCCACCCCCCCGGCTACAGGCGCCGTGATTGGCACTCAAAAGTGAAAGTGAAAATCACCGCGCCTGTAATGCTTCCCTGCCTGTCGCTGCTATCCCTACCCTCCAATCTTCTCCCCTGTCATCCTCTAACTGTCCCCCTGTCCCCCACCTCTCTTTCCTGCCCCCTCTTCATCTTTCTTACCCCTTCTTCCTTTTCCTGCCACCTGCTTCCTGTCCCTGCCGCCCGCTTCCTCTTCCTGCTGCCCGCTTCCTCCTGCCTGCCCCCGCTTCCTCCTAAGTGCCCCCCTACTTCTCCTGTCACCCCCCCCTCTTCCCTCTTCCTGCCCCCCCGATCACCAGAGCGGCGATCGCCTCTCCCACTCACCCCTCCGGCGGCCGCTCTGTCTCCACTTCGTCCCGCTCCTCCTCCTCCTCTTCACCGCCTCCGGATCTGACAGCTCTGTGCTGGAGCTGCCAGATCACTTTCTACAGCTAGATCCTGAGGATCCAGCTGTAGAAAGTGATCTGACAGCTCCAGCATAGTGATCCACAGTGACCATTATGTGATCACTGTGGATCACTGTGCTGGATCTGTCAGATCACTTTCTACAGCTGGATCCTGAGCTGCAGGAAGTGATCTGACAGCTCCAGCACAGTGATTCACAGTGACCATTATGTGATCATTGTGGATCACTGTGCTGGATCTGTCAGATCACTTTCTACGGCTGGATCCTGAGGATCTAGCTGCAGGAAATGATCTGACAGCTACAGCACAGTGATCCACAGTGACCATTATGTGATCACTGTGCTGGATCTGTCAGATCACTTTCTACAGCTGGATCCTGAGGATCTAGCTGCAGGAAGTGATCGTGGGACCTTCGTTATGGACGACGTTGGAGCGATCGAGCGTCGTGGGACCTTCGTTGTGGACTATGTCGGATCTTTTCATAATAAAGATGGAGTCCGAATTGTGTCTGTGTTTTTTTTTTCAAATAAAAAGATTTTTCTCTGTGTGTATTTATTGACTATTTACCGTACTAGAGATTCCTAATGGCGGGTCTAACATTGGCCCTATATTATGAATCTCGGGCTTAGTGCCAGCTGCCAATAAAAAGCTGGCATTAACCCCTTTATTACCCAGTTAGCCACCGGCACCAGGGCAACTGGAAGAGCGTGGGTACAGCGCCAGAAAATGGCACTTCAATGAATGCGCCATTTTCTGGGGCGGTTGCAGGCTGCAATTCGCAGCATGGGGGGCCCAAAACGCTTAGGCCTCTCTATGCTGAGGATTCCAGCCCCCAGCTGCCTAGTTGTACCTGGCTGGACCAAAAATATGGCGGAGCCCCACGTAATTTTTTTTCTAGAATTAGTTCTAGAAATTAAAAAAGGGCTTCGCTGTATTTTTGGTTCCAGCCAGGTACAATGAGGCAGCTGGGGGCTGGTGGCAGTCCGTAGCTGCCAAGTTGTACCTGGCTGGACCAAAAATATGGCAGAGCCCCATGTCATTTTTTTTTTAAATTCTACAAATAAAATGACATGGAGCTTTGCCGTATTTTTGGTTGCCAGCCAGGTACAACTTGGCAGCTAGGGGGCTGGAATCCTCAGCATGGAGAGACCCAAATGTATAGGTTCACCTATGCTGCGAATTGTAACTACTAGACTAGTATGTTTTTTCACAAAAAGTTTCTTTATTCATTTTTACGTCTCAATTTGTGAAGCACATGGGGTTCAAAGTGCTCACTGTGCATCTAGATATGTTCCCTGGGGGGTCTAGTTTCCAAAATGGGGTCACTTGTGGTGGAACCCCAATGTTTAGGCACACAGGGGCTCTCCAAATGCGATATGGTGTCCGCTAACAATTTGAGGTGATTTTCCATTCAAATTGTTAGCGGACACGATGTCGCATTTGGAGAGCCCCTGTGTGCCTAAACTTTGGAGCTCACCCACAAGTGACCCCATTTTGGAAACTAGACCCCCCTGGGAACATATCTAGATGGATGGTGAGCATATTGAACCCCCACATGCTTTACAAATTGATCTGTGAATATGGAAAAAGTACTTTTTTTTCACAAAAATGTTCTTTTAGCCTCAATTCTTTCATTTTCACATGGGTAACAGGATAAAATTCATCTTAAAATTTGTTGGGCAATTTCTCCTGAGTACACCGATACCTCATATGTGGTCATAAACCACTGTTTGGGCGCACGGCAGGGCTCAGAAGTGAAGGAGCGCCATATCACTGTTTGAATGGAAAATTAGCTCCAAAAGTCAAATTGCTCTCTTTCCCTTCAGAGCCCTGCTGTGAGCCCAAACCGTGGTTTATGATCACATATGTGGTATCGATATACTCAGGAGAAATTGCCCAACAAATTTTAGGATCCATTTTATCTTTTTGCCCATGTGAAAATGAAAAAATTGAGGATAAAAGAACATTTGTGCTAGAAAAATTAAAATATCCATTTTTTTGTTTCCAATTTGCTTAGTTCCTGTGAAGCACCTGAAGGGTTAATAATCTTCTTGAATGTAGTTTTGAGTAGCTTGAGAGGTGCAGTTTTTGGAATGGTGTCACTATTGGGTGTTTTCTGTCATGTACACCCCTCAAAGGGACTTCAAATGGGATGTGGTCACTAAAAAAATGGTTTTGTAAATTTTGGTGGAGAAATGAAAAATTGCTCATGAACTTTGAACCCTTATAACTTCCTAACAAATTTTTTTTTTTTTCCAAAATTGTGCTGATGTAAAGTAGACATGTGGGAAATATTATTTCATAACTATTTTGTGTCACATAACTCTCTGGTTTACCGGAAGAAAAATTCAAAATTTGAAAATTGCAAAATTTTCAAAATTTTTGCCATATTTTTGATTTTTTCACAAATAAACGCAAAAATTATCGACCTAAATTTAATACTATCATGAAGCCCAATATGTCACGAAAAAACAATCTCAGAATCGCTAGGATCCGTTGAAGCGTTCCCGAGTTATAACCTCATAAAGGGACACTGGTCAGAATTGCAAAAAATGGCAAGGTCATGAAGGGGTTAACATGCCACAGGGTAGCTTAAAGCTACGTTTCTGTCAGGTAGGGAAATGTAGGACTGAAATTTCTGCATTCACTCTGCTCTGTGATATTGTCTGCCCATCACATACAATCAGTAGTGACAGCTTCTTCATTGGGCAGATCGGATCTGATCACTTACACTTCTTCCGTCTCCAAGCTGGCGTGACATAATTGTAGTAATGAATTCTTCATTGGGCAGATCGGATCACTTACACCACTACCATCTCCAAGCTGGCATGACATTATTGCAGTGATGGATTCTCTATTGGGCAGATCAGATCTAATCACTTACACTTCTCCCGTCTCTGAGCTGGTGTGACGTTATTATAGGTAATGATTGTAGTGATGATTGTAGTGATAGATGCTTCATTGGGCAGATCAGATCTGATCACTTACACCACTACCATCTCCGAGCTGCCATGACATTATTGCAGTGATGGATTCTCTATTGGGCAGATCAGATCTAATCACTTACACTTCTCCCGTCTCTGAGCTGGTGTGACGTTATTATAGGTCATGATTGTAGTGATGATTGTAGTGACAGATTCTTCATTGGGCAGATTATATAACAAATGTGTTCCAATGCATAATATATAAAACCTAACAATACACTAAGGAACAGTACAGTTATTATCCCAGCAAAAAGGTCTTGAGATGTATGGTTTATTATTTGCATCTTTTATCTCTTTTTCTTATTTTTCCCCTCTGTTTCACATTATACCTTACTGGTGGAAAAAAAGGGGAATCATAATGCTAAAGTAGAACACTTATTTGGACACACACATTCAATATTCAAAAAATGTGCGTAAACCAAAAACGTGTTCAAACAGGTGTGATGACTCACCCTACATAAAAGCTGTAAGGTGTGAGACATGGAGTGAGAACGAACACACATAACACACAACACATTTGGTTATATAATCTAAGGATTTGATAAAAATGCATATAACTGTTATAGTTGTAATATGAGTGCAATATCAGGAATACAACTATTGCTATCTGTTTATATACATGTATTTATATGTCTTGAGGTTGGTTGTCTTGCTTGTATATACCACTAGGTGGAGCTTTTGTCTTCGGCTCTAATTAATTCTTTATTTCACCTGTGCATTTGATTTAGTTTTTATTGTATTTAAGGAAGTGTGGGGGGGTCTTTTCTTTATGCTGTTGAAAAAGGATGTAATCCGAAACGCGTCCAGCGTGGGGTCATGTCTCCCTTTCAATTGTATGTTCATTTTTAATCTGCACAAATAAATGAACTATTATGAAGATATCGCCAAGTGCTGGAGTTTCCTTGTTCAACTTGAACTGATCACTTACACTACTCCCAACTCTGAGCTGGTGTGACATGATTTTAGTGACAGATTTTTCATTGGGCAGATCAGATCTGATCACTTACACTACTCCCATCTCCGAGCTGTAGTGACATTAAAATAGGTCAATCACAGTGTGGGATATAATCTACCATGATATAATTTATTTTAATATTAAACAATTTGGTGGGGGGGACTATAAAACGTGGTGATTTTACACCACAACATCAAAACAATAGTCCCTTGCTGTGACCTAGGATTTAGCGTGAGGAATGGATGCGAGGGACTGTGAGAGGAGTGGATGTGATGTTCAGGGATAGAAGATAAAGCTCAGACCGGCTTTTATCAGGATTTTTTAAATAGAGGATTTGTCACAAGTACTTTCCAGTAAATTTAATTTTTTCTTATCTAGGCATCCATGTTTTCATTTAAAGGGTTCCTGTACTTTGAGACAACTTGATCTCACGGGCAGGGGGGGTCCATAGACGGTGCAGCGTGCAGTCCATAGACGGTGCAGCGTGCAGTCCATAGACGGTGCAGCGTGTGGCCCATAGTCGGTGCAGCGTGCGGCCCATAGACGGTGCAGCATGGGTCCAAAGACAGTGCAGCTGCGGTCCATAGACGGTGCAGCATGCGGTCCATAGACGGTGCAGCTTGGGTCCATAGACGTGCAGCGTCCGGTCCAAGACGGTGGCAGCGTGCGGTCCTAGACGGTGGAGCGTGCGGTCCTAGGGGTGCACGTGCGGTCCAAAGACGGTGGAGCGTGCGGTCCTAAGACGGTGGAGCGTGCGGTCCTAGACGGTGGAGCTGCGGTCCATAGACGGTGAGCGTGCGGTCCTAGACGTAGGTGCTCAATTGCTGGTCCATAGACGTGAGCGTGCGGTCCATAGTACGGTGCAGGACATGCTGGTCTAACGGGCAGCGTGCGGTCCATAGTCGGTGCAGCGTGCGGTCTATAGCGGTGCACCGTGCGGTCCATAGACGGTGCAGCGTGCGGTCCATAGCGGTGCAGCGTGCGGTCCATAGACGGTGCAGCATGTGGTCCAAAGACAGGTGCAGCTGCGGTCCATAGATCGGTGCAGCGTGCGGTCCATAGGACGGTGCAGCGTGCGGTCCATAGCGGTGCAGCGTGCGGTCCAAAGACGGTGGAGCGTGCGGTCCGTAACGGTGGAGCGTGCGGTCCTAGACGGTGGAGCGTGCGGTCCATAGACGGTGAGCGTGCGGTCCATAGACGGTGCAGCGTGCGGTCCATAGACGGTGCAGCGTGCGGTCCATAGACGGTGCAGCGTGCGGTCCATAGTCGGTGCAGCGTGCGGTCATAGTCGGTGCAGCGTGCGGTCCTAGTCGGTGGAGCTGCGGTCTATAGTCGGTGCAGCGTGCGGTCTATAGTCGGTGCAGTGCGGTCTATAGTCGGTGCAGCGTGCGGTCTATAGTCGGTGCAGCGTGCGGTCTATAGTCGGTGGTCAAGCGTAGCTGTCTATAGTCGGTGCAGCGTGCGTCTATAGTCGGTGCAGCGTGCGGTCTATAGTTGGCACTGGTGCGGTCCATAGTCGGTGCAGCGTGCGGTCTATAGTCGGTGCAGCGTGCGGTCTATAGTCGTGCAGCGTGCGGTCTATAGTCGGTGCAGCGTGCGGTCTATAGTCGGTGCAGCGTGCGGTCTATAGTCGGTGCAGCGTGCGGTCTATAGTCGGTGCAGCGTGCGTCTATAGTTGGCACGGTGCGGTCCATAGTGATGCAGCGGTCGGTCCATAGTCGGCAGCATGCGGTCTCTAGTCGGCGCAGCGTGTGGTCTCTAGTCGGCGCAGCGTGCGGTCATAGTTGGCGCTCGTGCGGTCCATAGTTGGCGCTCGGTGCGGTCCATATTGGCGCCGGTGCGGCCCAAAGTTGGTGTTGAGTGCCAAGAAAAAAAAATCATAGAATAAAAAAGGGGGTAGCTGAGGGCACCACCAATAAATATGAGGATGTGCCCCTAGCATGTCAATCACAATATGTATATTTGAAGAGTAAAGCTGATCTGCAATCTTAAGGGCGATCACTGTAAATAACAGACAATTTTAAATATCAAAAAAGATCAAAGTTTATTTAGTGACTGACACACAAGACATGGACAATATTTAAAAACAATTAAAAGGCAAAAGGCCTGTAGTACGGGCCTCCTAAGTAATAACATGGTATTGCATAGTACAGTATACGTAAACCATACACAAGTCCACCTTAATATTTTAAATTATAATAAACAATGGTGACTTGGCATAGGTATCAAGTTATACAGTAATAACCAGTGAACAATCAAAGTTACACCATTAATGGTATTAACACTGACAGAATATCACCATGTAGTCCTAGCTGGACCACAGCCAATAACCCACATTGTATGTCACAAGTCAATTAATGCATCAATACAGTCCCTGTCTCCCTAACCATGGTAATCCGCACACGGGTGTGTAATATTTCCTTATTGCTTATTGCATTTTCATAGGTATTTATAGAGGAGCTGCCCACAAGATGTCGGACTTTCCTGATGAAGTCACCCCCGTGACGAAACGCGTGGAGGTTCAGCCTGGGCTCCCCCCTATAGCTGACGCCATAACTATTCTCATTGCTTGATCTGCTATTACCAGCACTTATTTTGCACTTACAGCAAATTTCTCCCAATGGCGGACCCACACTTATCCTGCCAGGGATTCTCCCACTAAGGACAGGGTAAGGCTTGGTTCGGTTTGGTCTCCTTCCCTATTTGGACGGCAGGGTGACCTCATTACTTGGGGCACTTAGCTTATTGGGGTGATATTGTTTTGGGATCATCCCTGGACCAGTGGGTCATACTTTCATACTGTGCTAATGCTCTTTCTGCATGGTTAGGGATGACAGGGACTGTATTGATGCATTAATTGACTTGTGACATACAATGTGGGTTATTGGCTGTGGTTCAGCTAGGACTACATGGTGATATTCTGTCAGTGTTAATACCATTAATGGTGTAACTTTGATTGTTCACTGGTTATTACTGTATAACTTGATACCTATGCCAAGTACACCATTGTTATTATAACTTTAGGGCAGGGGCCCGTACATACAGGCCTTCTTTGCCTTTTTAATTGTTTTTAAATATTGTCCATGTCTTGTGTGTCAGTCACTAAATAATCTTTGATCTTTTTTTGATATTTAAAGGTTGTTATTTACAGTGATCGCCCTTACGATTGCAGGTCAGCTTTTCTCTTCAAATGTGACAAAATAAATCATGACATTGCACTTTTATTGCAATTTCAATGCACTTAGAATTGTTTGTTTATTCTGCAGTACCCTATATTATTATTATTATTTATTTATATATATGGTAAAATAAATGATGTCATTAAAAAGCATAACTCGTCCCGCAAAAAATAAGCCTCATATGTCTATAGTGACAAAAATAAAAAAGGTTACGGCTCTTGGAAGAAGGGAAAAACGGCACATTTCGGGATTGTAAAGGTGTTAAATGTTGATGTATACGGTTAATGATGCACGCTTCTGGGGCTTTTTTGTAGTAATACTTCATTCCTCTTTCCCCATCAGTATATACACCCCCCTTGTGTACCCTGACGTGGCTCCATGAATTACAATAGCCCGTGGTCTGGATTGGGTGAGGTGGCACCAATCTACTAATGATATATTGTATCTGTTTATGGACCTTGCAGTGTTAGAGTTAGAGTCCACCTCAACATTCCAAACGATGACATCATAGCATTGTGACATCACAGATCAGTGTCTAGCATTTGAATGTGCACAGGCTCAGAGCTGTCATTTCACTGGTTGCATGGTTAGTGACTGGACACATGGACAGCTGCTGACCATGAATCCAATTGCACTAGACCTTTTTCAGGTACAAATACTGAGGAATATTATTCAGGACTATCCCCTCCACATAGAGGTGCTTCCACCCGATGGCATCATCAGTTTTACTGCCAGACTGATATTAAAACTGGTATCTGATTGCTACGATAAAGACCAACAAAGAGACCTCACCTATGAAGATTGGACGGATTTCAAAGTGACCTTCAGGACATTAATCCAGCAGGTAAGTGCCAGACGCTCCATACAGAATTTCACCACAGCTGACTTGTAGGCTGTGGTCACAGTTTTTTTGGTGCCTTTTAAAAACGCATGCTTTTTTACATGCGTTTTTCATGTCAGCATGAGTTTTTGTAAGGTTTGATGGCTCCCTGCGTTTTTGGCTGCGTTTTTGAATCTGCACATAAAAATAGTGCTTGTAGTATTTTTTTGAGCGTTTTGAAAAACGCATGCGTTTTTGTAGAAAACGCATGCGTTTTTATAACATGGGTTCCTATGGGAAACGCATGCAAAAACGCATGTACAATTAGTACCTTTTAGTGCCATTCAAAAACGCATGCATTTCCCATAGGAGCCCATGTTAAAAAAACGCATGCGTTTCCGGAAACGCATGCGTTTTTTTTAACATGGGCTCCTATGGGAAACGCATGCGTTTTTGAATGGCACTAATTGTACATGCGTTTTTGCATGCGTTTTCCATAAGGCCCCTTATTAAAAAAACGCATGCGTTTTTGGATATGCTCCAAAAACCATGGGACAGTCACACCTGCTTTTTGGCTATTAGGGCATGCGTTTTTTAACATGGGGGCCTATGGGTGCGTTTTTTACATGCGTTTTTGAAAACGCAGGTCTCCAAAAATGCATGTGAAAAATGGTACTGTGACCACAGCCGTAGTCAGATATTCCTATATAATATGTGAGTGAATCCTCAGATCTGTAGAAATCTACTCCCATAATCCTGACATCCCGTCTGTCATCCACTTCCGGCGTCACGTTGTCCAGCTATCCCGCTCTGCGCCAGCCATATTACCACACCCAAGTGATGGGGGCCAGGGGCACATGATAGCCTGGGGGACAGGGGCACAGCAGGGGCCCATGAATAATGGCTCATCCTGAATGGAGTTTTCCCATGAACAAAATACATTGGAATCAATAGATCTTGGAATAATTATCTCCACAATTGGATGTTATATAAAATGTTCCTGGAGGAGAAGACAAGGCACAAATGGGCGAATGGGAGCAACAAATAGATGGATAAAGGTGATAGAATAATGTTATTTAGGGCACAGATACAGGGGAGTGATTAAAAGCACTTAACAATGGGGCACATAGGACACACTGCAGCAATAGTGTCACATGCCTGTAACTTCAATGGCTGGCACAAATGCTACAGAGCCATCCATGTGGGGCCTGGGTGCAGCAATAGTGTCACATGCCTGTAACTTCAATGGCTGGCACAAATGCTACAGAGCCATCCATGTGGGGCCTGGTGCAGCAATAGTGTCACATGCCTGTAACTTCAATGGCTGGCACAAATGCTACAGAGCCATCCATGTGGGCCTGGTGCAGCAATAGGGTCACATGCCTGTAACTCAATGGCTGGCACAATGCTACGAGTCATCCAGGACTCGCACACCAGCCCATCCTTTGGCTGGCCCGGCCTTCTACCTACCCTGGCTTCTGTGGTGACTATTGATGGCTTTGATTACTATTTTGTGACCACTGACTATACCCCATGCACCTTATTGATAACAATCTATTGTAGCCTCTAACGTCTCAATAGCTTGTGCTCGTTATCTACCACCTGACATCTTACTATCCGGCACGGTCTGATATTACACCTTCATGCTTGGATTTCCAGTGATTTGTGGTGTTCGGGATTCTCCTGTTACATCCAGGTTTGATGTTGCCTTGTCTTCCTACCAGCTGGAGTTGTATAATGATTGCACATCTCTGCCTGGTTTTATCACACCATTATATTGTGTTATTAACCTGTGATTGCCATCATATTGTGCCATTAACACCTGATCACCAGCTTTTACTTGTAACTACTAGGCCTTGTACAGCTACATCCCCTACTAGTTCCTGTTACGGGGTTACAGCTATTCCGTTATGATTTTTTTATATATATATTTTTCATTTCTTTTGTTACTTGCTACATATTGCCCGTCACCACATATCCAGATGGTCCTACTATATGATATACATCATTGTTTACTGTATATTTGATACTTTGTTACATTTGTGCCAGCCATTGAAGTTATAGGCATGTGACACTATTGCTGCAGTGTGTCCTATGTGCCCCATTGTTAAGTGCTTTTAATCACTCCCCTGTATCTGTGCCCTAAATAACATTATTCTATCACCTTTATCCATCTATTTGCGGTGTTGCTCCCATTTGTGCCTGTCTTCTCTTCCCTGGCTCACTCTTTACCTGGCATGGTGAGCAGCCTCTATATTACTGCTTATACCTTAATGTGGTGCTGCCTATTCTGCTTTCTTACAATTAAAATGTTCCTGTGCCGAGATAATCTAATCTTACTTCCTCCATGCTAGTATGATCTTATACACAGCCCTATCTGAATCCTCTGCTTATGTATGTATCTTGTACACCGTGAGCCCTCGTGGGCAGGGTCCTCCTCCTCACCTACTGTATCCTCACCCATCCCTTGTAGACTGTGGCCGTCCACCTCTGTAGCCCAGGCATCCCTTTCTTCCTCCCCTCACCTACTGTATCCTCACCCATCCCTTGTAGACTGTGAGTCCTCAGGGGAGGGTCCTCTCTCCTCACCTACTGTATCCTCACCCATCCCTTGTAGACTGTGATCCTTCATGGGTAGGATCCTCTCCCTCCCTACTGTATCCTCACCCATCCCTTGTAGACTGTGAGCCTCGTGGGCAGGGTCCTCTCCTCCTCACCTACTGTATCCTCACCCATCCCTTGTAGACTGTGAGCCCTCGTGGGCAGGTCCTCTCTCCTCACCTACTGTATCCTCACCCATCCCTTGTAGACTGTGATCCTCATGGTAGGATCCTCTCCCCTCTCCTACTGTATCCTCACCCATCCCTTGTAGACTGTGAGCCCTCGTGGGCAGGGTCCTCGCTCCTCTCCTACTGTATCCTCACCCATCCCTTGTAGACTGTGGGGTCCTCGCTACTCGCTACTGTATCCTCCCCAGCCTTATAGACCTGTGAGCCACTCATGGCCTGGGTTCCTCTCTCCTCACTACTGTATCCTCATCCATCCCTTGTAACTTGTGAGCCCTCGTGGGCAGGGTCCTCTCTCCTCACCTACTGTATCCTCACCCATCCCTTGTAGACTGTGATCCTTCATGGGTAGGATCCTGTCCCTCTCCTACTGTATCCTCACCCATCCCTTGTAGACTGAGTCCTCGTGGGCAGGGTCCTCGCTCCTCTCCTACTGTATCCTCACCCATCCCTTGTAGACTGTGATCCCTCATGGGCAGGGTCCTTCTCCTCACCTACTGTATCCTCACCCATCCCTTGTAGACTGTGAGCCCTCGTGGGCAGAGTCCTCGCTCCTCACCTACTGTATTCCTCACCCATCTCCTGTAGACTGTGACACCCACTAGGTAGGTCCCTTAGGCCACAGGGTACGTGCTGGCGTACTTGTTGAAGGTGCCCATCGCCCAGCGTTGGACAGTCAGCATCGAGGTCGGGTGCAGAACAGTCTCCTGGCCCTGGCCGTTCTCCAGCTCTCGTTCCAATGGGCTGAGGCCGACCTCTCATCTCAGGCACCTTTTTTGGTGGCCCTAAGCGGCACCTCGGAAATGTTACTTCGGTCCTGTTACACTTTGCCTACAGAATGTTTAAAGACAACCCCTGAGGTGCCGCGTCCTGTCAGCGGGGTCTCCGAAAAGTTTACAAAAGTTCTATTATTTATATTCCCACCTTCTAGATTTCCTAATATATTGCCACCGCCCCCGGCTCCCGGCGTGCCACAAACCTTCCATTAATACATTCCATGTAGCTAATACTCATGATATTCCATAACCTCAGGCTGACAGGTTTACACTCTCTGACCCCCCATAACTGTGCCTACAGATAGGTAATCTCCCATTGGTTTAACCCTTTACTATGTCGCTATTGTTAGTATCTTCAGCATGTGTTCAGCTTTGGGGAGGGCAATGGCTATTCTCTATACAATACTTTGTAACGTCTGCAGGGTACGACCAATTTTGTTTTTTCGGTATTTAAAGATTAAACAGAAGTTAAACCATATGTGTTGTGTGTATGTGGTGCAAGAATCAATATCTAACTTTGTAAGCCATTTAGGGTCTATTGCCATTCATATACATGACCTTCCATGGGCTCACAATGCAATAAAGTTCACCTTAACATAGGCTATCATCAATGCACCCTATTCCATAGGCTCAGCATACATGACCATCCATAGGCTCCATCATAATGCACCCTCCAATAGGGTCCAATCATACAATGCACCCATCATAGGCTCCATTATAAATGACCCCATCATAGGTCCAGTCTAAATGCACCCCATCATAGGCTCAGTATCTACAATGCACCATCCATAGGGCTCATCATACAATGCACCCCATCCATAGGGCTCCAGTTCATACAATGCACCCCATCCATAGGGCTCCAGTCATACAATGCACCCCATCCATAGGGCTCCATTCATACAATGCACCCATCATAGGGCTCCGCATACATGTACCCATCCATAGGACTCCAAATCATACAATGCACCCATCATAGGGCTCCAATCATACAATGCACCCTCATAGGTCCAATCAACAGCACCCATCCATAGGCTCATCTACAATGCACCCTCCATAGGGCTCCATCAACATAATGCACCCAATCCATAGGGCTCCATTCATACAATGCACCCCATCCATAGGGCTCCATCTATACAATGCACCCATCCATAGGGTCTCATCGATACAATGCACCCCATCCATAGGCTCCAGATCATACAATGCACCCCATCCATAGGGCTCCATTCATACAATGCACCCCATCCATAGGCTCCATATCATACAATGCACCCCATCCATAGGGCTCCATCTCATACAATGCACCCATTCCATAGGGCTCCATGATCATATAATGCACCCCATCCATAGGCTCCATTCATAAATGCACCCCATTCCATAGGGCTCCATCATACAATGCACCCCATCATAGGGCTCCTATCCATAAATGCACCCCATCCATAGGGCTCCATTCATACAATGCACCCCATCCATAGGGCTCCATATCTAATGCACCTATATGGGCAAATCATCACCCATCCATAGGGCTCCATATCATACAATGCACCCCATCATAGGGCTCCAATCATAAATGCAACCCCATCCATAGGGCTCCATCTCATACAATGCACCCATCCATAGGGCTCCATCATAAATGCACCCCATCCATAGGCTCCAGATCATACAATGCACCCCATCCAAGGGCTCCAGATCATACAATGCACCCATCATAGGGCTCCATTCAACAATGCACCCCATCCATAGGCTCCAATCATACAATGCACCATCCATAGGGCTCCATCTCATCAATGCACCCCATCCATAGGCTCCATTACATGCAATGCACCCATCATAGGGCTCATTATCACCACTGGCTCATCTCATACAATGCACCCATCCATAGGGCTCCTATAATCACTCATAGTCATATATCAAGCCCCATCCATAGGGCTCCAATATCATACATGCACCCCATCCATAGGACTCCATATATAATGCACCCATCCATAGGGCTCCTCTCATACAATGAACCCATCCATAGGCTCCAGATCATATAATGCAACCATCATATAAGGCTCCATCCATACAATGCACCCATCCATAGGGCTCCAGATCATAAATGCACCCTATCAAGGGCTCCATTCATACAATGCACCCCATCATAGGCTCCTACATGCAATGCACCCATTCATAGGGCTCATGTCATACAATGCACCCCATCCATAGGGCTCCATATCATATAATGCACCCCATCCATAGGGCTCATTCATATAATGCACCCATCCATAGGGCTCCATCTCATACAATGCACCCCATCCATAGGCTCCAATCATATAATGCACCCATCCAAGGGCTCATCTATACAATGCACCCCATCCACAGGGCTCCAGATCATGTAATGCACCCATCCATAGGGCTCCATCTCATACAATGCACCCCATCATAGGGCTCCAATCATACAATGCACCCATCCATGGGCTCCATCATACATGCACCCCATCCATAGGGCTCCAGATCATACAATGCACCATCCAAGGGCTCCATCTCATACAATGCACCCATCCATAGGGCTCCAGATCATAAATGCAACCCATCCATAGGGTCATCATATGCACCATCCATAGGCTCCATTATACAACACCCATCCATAGGCTCCATCTCATCAATGCACCCCATCATAGGGCTCATCATACAATGACCCCATCCATAGGGCTCCATCATAAATGCAACCCATCCATAGGCTCCAGTATATCATGCACCCCATCATAGGCTCCTATCATCAATGCACCCATCCATAGGGCTCATCTCATACAATGCACCCCATCCATAGGGCTCCAATCATATAATGCACCCATCCATAGGGCTCCATCTCATACAATGCACCCATCCATAGGGCTCCAATCATATAATGCACCATCAGGGCTCCATTTCATACAATGCACCCAATCATGATCTTAATGAAACCCCATCATAGGGCTCCATGTCATACAATGCACCCCATCCATAGGGCTCCATTCATATAATGCACCCCATCCATAGGGCTCCATTCATATAATGCACCCATCCATAGGCTCCCCATACTCATAGCAATGCACCCATCCATAGGCTCCATATCATATAATGCACCCATCCATAGGGCTCATTAATACAATGCACCCCATCCAAGGGCTCCAATCATATATCCCATCCATAGGGCTCCTAACAAATGACCCCATCCATAGGGCTCCATACAATGCACCCCATCCAAAGGCTCCATCATACAATGCACCCATCCATAGGGCTCCATCATACAATGCACCCCATCCATAGGGCTCCATGTCATACAATGCACTCCATCCAAGGCTCCATCATATAATGCATCCCATCCATAGGGCTCCATCTACAATGCACCCCATCCATAGGGCTCCAGATCATACAATGCACCCCATCCATAGGGCTCCATCTCATACAATGCACCCCATCCATAGGCTCCAATCATGCAATGCACCCCATCCATGGGCTCCATCTCATACAATGCAACCATCCATAGGGCTCCAGATCATAAATGCAACCCATCAATAGGGCTCTATCTCATACAATGCACCCATCCATAGGGCTCCATTCATACAATGCACCCCATCCATAGGGACTTCAATCCATACAATGCACCCCAATCCATAGGGCTCCAATCTCATACAATGCACCCCATCCATAGGGCTCCATCTCATATAATGCACCCCATCCATAGAGCTCCATCTCATACAATGCACCCTATCCATAGGGCTCCCAGATCATATAATGCAACCATCAAAAGGGCTCCATCTCATACAATGCACTCCATCCATAGGACTCCTTATCATGCAATGCAACCCATCTATAGGGCTCCATATCATGCAATGCACCCCTTTCATAGGGCTCCTTATCATGCAATCCACCCCATCTATAGGGCTCCATATCATGCAATGCACCCCATTCATAGGGCTCCAGATCATACAATGTACAATGCACCTCATCCATAGGGCTCCATCTCATATAATGCACCCCATCCATAGGGCTCCAGATCATATAATGCAATCATCCACAGGGCTCCATCTCATACAATGCCTCCCATCTATAGGGCTCCACATCATATAATGAACCCCATCCATAGGGCTCCATCTCATACAATGCACCCCATCCACAGGGCTCCAAATCATGTAATTCACCCCATCCAGAGAGCTCCAGATCATACAATGCATTCCATCCGCAGGGCTCCATCTCATACAATGCACCCATCGCAGGGCTCCATCTCATACAATGCACCCCATCGCAGGGCTCCATCTCATACAATGCACCCCATCGCAGGGCTCCATCTCATACAATGCACCCCATCCATAGAGCTCCAGATCATGCAGTGCACCCCATCCATAGGACTCCATATCATGCAATGCACACCATCCATAGGGCTCCTTCTCATACAATGAACCCCATCCATAAGGCTCCAGATCATATAATGCAACCATCTAAAGGGCTCCATCTCATACAATGCACCCTATCCATAGGGCTCCCAGATCATAAAATGCAACTATCAAAAGGGCTCCATTTCATACAATGCACCCCATCGATAGGACTCCTTACCATGCAATGCACCCCATTCATAGGGCTTCATGTCATACAATGCACCCCATCCATAGGGCTCCATATCATATAATGCACCCCATCCATAGGGCTCTATCTCATGTAATGCACACTGTCCATATGGCTCCATCTCATACAATGCACCCCATCCATAGGGCTCCATATCATATAATGCATCCCATCCACAGGGTTTCATCTAATACAATGCACCCCATCCTCAGGGCTCCAGATCATGTAATGCATCCCATCCATAGGGCTCCATCTCATACAATGCACCCCATCCACAGGGCTCCAGATCATGTAATGCATCCCATCCATAGGGCTCCATCTCATACAATTGACCCCATCCATAGGGCTCCATATTGTATAATGCAACTATCCATAGAACTCCATCTCATACAATGCACCCCATCTACAGGGCTCTAGATCATAAAATACACCCCATCCATTGGGCTCCAGATCATACAATGCACCCCATCCATAGTGCTCCATCTCATACAATGCACCCCATCCATAGGGTTCCAGATCATACAATGTCCACTGTGAGGTTAACGCATGCCCAGTGCATACGGAGGAGTCGCTTGCAACGTAAATGACACCGACTCGTGCTTCTATGTAACATATGTCCACCCATTTATTTTTCACCACACATATGACATAAACCGGGTAGCACATAAGACATTGCACATAAGCACTCTTAGTTTACATATCACATAATACATACATTACATATACAATAGAACACATTACATTTTGGACTACATTCACCGGGACCCGTAACCACATTTCCATCGAACACTAGGAGCACTAACGACAGCTCCAATGGTGGTCACAGCCTCCGAGTCTTATCTATACATTACACATACATTTAATATTAATATCTTCATAACCTAACCGTCGATCCCAAAGGCGGTTTCAGCCGCCTGACTCTCTTTACTTAGCACAGACTACACAATACTTAATCCTAATACAGAGCCCATCATAGTTGCAGAGCTCACTATAACAGAACCCATAGACGAGACATTTGTAGGGTTGGGCCCCGAGTACTTGTCCCCACCTTACAGAACACCTGTGACACACAGGCCCACCGGGCTCTGAGTACAGCCCTGTTCACACAGGTCTCATACAGGCTGCTATACTGCAGACAGCCTCCACACATCCATCCAAGGTCAACGGGATCATAACATGACATATGGTCGGTCCCAATGGCGGCTACGACCGCCTGGCCCTTGAGCCGTACTCGGTCTCTCACACCACATGGCATAGTACAGGCTCCAGCCTGACAGGGAACTTACACTCCGCATGCGGTCCATCATACTACATCCATGGACCACATCCATACTGCTCCACACACACACAGCACATCATACAATATCCAGGGTGCTGCTGCCCTCCCAGGCACAGAACAGGGATTGGCAAACCTGAGTTACGGGGGAACCCGGAGTCCCCAAGGTCTCCTCCCTACATCCGAGTGAGCACCCTCCAGGGTCGGCCAAGGCTTCCCTACTCTAGGGACCTACTTAACCCCTGTGTCTGGCCACAGGCTCTCACACACTCCATCAGAGGGACAGGTGCCTCCCGCATGGAGAAGGGCAGGCTTCCCTCACATCCCAAAGGGACGGACCCAGGGGTGCACCAAGCCCCTCTGCCGCCTGAGCCGCGGCACCGATTACGGGGGGGGGGTGCTAGTGGAGCCCAGGACTGCCGCCCCCTGGGCCGCGGCACCGATTACGGGGGGGGGGGTTTAGGGGGGGTGCCAGTGGAGCCCAGCACTGCCGCTCCTTCTGCCACCTGAGCCGCGGCAGTCATTGTGAGTACCGGGGGGGGGGGGGGGGGGTGTGTGTGTGCTATTGAACCCTGGGCAGCGCTGCCGCCCCTTCTGTGCCTCTCCCCGGCCAGCGCCATGACAGGGGGAGGCTGTGTGCATGAGGCGCCGCCCCCTTCTGCACTGCCGCTCCCCCTGCCTGCTGCCGCCTGAATGACAGGGCTCACACTGTCCAATGGACGGTGCGGCCCTGGACGGACCGCCTCTGACATTCACATCCTCACTGGCTGGATGTTTCTCACAGACTGAACTCCTTCTTCTCTCTCAGGCCGGGTTCACATTTGCGTTTGTGTCTGCACGCGGAGGGCATCCAGACGTAAATGCTGCCATACTGATGTGAACGCAGCGGAGATGTCACGCTGGGAGTGGGGAAGACACCCAGCGTAGGATAACGACGGGGGGGGGGAATAAGGGGTCCCTACTGCTAAGGGCACAAGAAGGAGACGGTGACCCCTAGACTTACTAGGGCTGACCCTGTCTGCCCTTACGTCCCTATACAGTCTCCGCAACTGTCGCCGACCACGAACCTCGTCCCTCTCTGATCCTAGCACTACCTTATCTAAGGATCAGATGGAGAGGTGCACTAGACCCCTCCACTATTAACTAAAGACAAACACCAGGGAAGACAGACATTTGGGGAAAGGAAACACTTATCTTTCAGCAGACCACAGCAAGCTCACAACCTCAGCTTCTGCTGGAGCCAGGATAAAGAGTCCACAAGGAAATATCACCTGCACTGAGGAAAGGTAATGAACCTCCTTATAAAGGTGGAAGGAATCTGCTGGGTCCTAGTGACCTACAACATTGGTGGATAAAACTAGACCGAGCACAAGACCTCCACAGCCGTCTCCCTATAATAGAGAGATCTCATCACACCTTCTCTCCATCTACACAGAAGGTGAATGCCCCCTGAAAGAGACGGACCATCCTCCACCATTATGGCTGGTGGGCCAAACGCTGGGATCGTCTGCGCGTGGCCTCCACCCTGTCATCCGTGCCACCCGTGACAGGAGAATCTCCGCATGAGTTCACATTGGTATGGTGCCCAGCCAGCCAATCAGCTGACTCGGCAGTGGCCGGGAGGCGAAGATCAGCGGCGGCCACCAGGAGAGATTTCAATGTGATCCACAGAGTTCTCCTGCACTGTCATGCGGAGGACACTGCGGATCCATTGAGATCCATGCATTGTTTGTGCACTTACGGGCGCTTGCTGATAAAACAAGCCCCAGCGAATGCACAAAAAAATGCAACAGGCTGCGTTCGGATGGAGGAGGAGGGCGCACAAATTATGCGCATCCGAACGCAACCGCAACTGAACGCAGCCAAATGCAGGTAGTATGCGTTCCCATGTTAAACATAGGAACGCAGTGCGCATGTGTTTGGCTGCGATCACAAACGCAAATGTGAAACCGGCCTTACTGACTGAACACCCGGCAGCTTCTTATCCTGGCTGCCACACCCACACCTGCAATGTAGTGCTTTCAATCAGCATCCACTCTCAGCCACAAACCCCGCTGCAGTTAACCCTTTGTGCACTGGCCAGGTGAATAATTACCACATTTTCAGACCTGGGTGCCATTAACCCACTGTGCACCGGTCAGGTCTAACAGAGCAATCACACAGAGTAAAACAGGCTCATGTGAACTGGCTCTTGTGCTGTATGCCGGCCATGAGCTAACATGCCTGGCCATACCTCACAAAGCCCATGTGATGCACCCCGGCCATGGGGCACCATGCCGGCCGTGCCGCCTCACAACACCAACCATAGGGCTCCATCTCATACAATGCACCCCATCCATAGGGCTCCAGATCATATAATGCACCCCATCCATAGGGCTCCATCTCTTATAATGCAACTCATCCATATGACTCCAGGTCATATAATGAACCCCATTTATAGGCCTCCAGATCATATAATGCACAGGTCATAAAATACACCCCATCCATATGGCTCTATCTCATACAATGCACTTCCCACATTATTTCCCATCAGGTCACTGATTTAAAAACAAAAAATAAATGTACGTACTCACCTCTCTCCTCGCAGCTCCAGTCTCCCCAGTGTCTGTCTGCTGCTCTGCAGGACTTGGCACAACGGGGCGCTCAGTGATGACGTCATCACTCCCCGCCGTGCTGATTTGCAAAGCGTCAGACAGAGCAGCCGGCTCGGAATTAAGACTATAGGAGCGGGAGCGGCGTTCATGGAGAATCCACCCAAGCAGCGGACTCTCCGACGATGCCGCCCTCTGCCTACCACTGCCTGAGGCAACCTACAGAGGTGGCCTCATGGTAGGTTTGCCCCTGCATAGTCGGTGCCATGTGCGGTCCATAGTCGGTGCCGCATGCGGTCCATAGTCAGTGCCGTGTGGGGTTAGCCTTGCGAGGGGTGTCCCTGTCCCCCATTCCAACGACACTGATACTTGCACCGGCACTTTGGTAATATGCAGTGGCGCAACCAGAGTGTGGTGGGCCCCAGTGCGGAATTTAGTGTTGCTCCCCTGCATGTTGATGAAACGTATGGGCCTCATGTAACATTCTAAATCCTCTAAAGACTCACAAATTGACCCCTCTCCCACTTCATTATGTATTAATATACCTTATCCTGCTATATATGGCCCTCCTCCTGGAATATGGCCCTTACCGTGGTATATATGTCCCCCATCCTGGTTTATATGGTCCGCCTCCTCCCGTCACCATAGTCGTCCAATTATTATAATGCATCCCCATATACCTCCATATATTACAATGTACCCCCATAGTCCGCTATGTATTATAATGCATCCCATAGTCCCCCATTAATAAGCTAGGCCCCATAGTCATTCAATTAGTATAATGAACCCCCATTATCCTTCGTATAATATAATGTAGCCTCACATCCCTCCATATATCATAATGCAGCCTCATAGCCCTCCTTATAGCATAATGCAGCCTCATAGCCCTCCTTATAGCATAATACAGCTTCATATCCTCTCCATATAGTATATTACAGCCTACTAGCCTCTCCATATAGGCAGCCTCATAGTCTCTCCATATAGTATAATACAGCCTCAAAACTCTCCATATAGTGCAGTCTCAAACCCTACCATATAGTGCAGGCTCATAACTTTCCATATAGTGCAGTCTTATATATGCAGCCTCATATCTCTCCATATAATGCAGTATTATGTATGCAGCCTTATATCTCCCAAATGGTGCAGCCTTATTATGTGCAGCCTCATATCTCTCTATATAGTGCAGTATTATATATGCAGCCTTATATCTCTTCATACAGTGCAGTATTATACTGTATATGCAGCCTTATATCTTTCCATATAGTGCAGCCTTATTATGTGTAGCCTCATATCTCTCCATATAGTGTAGTATTATATATGCAGCCTTATATATCTCTATACAGTGCAGTATTATACTGTATATGCAGCCTTATATCTTTCCATATAGTGCAGCCTTATTATGTGTAGCCTCATATCTCTCCATATAGTGTAGTATTATATATGCAGCCTTATATATCTCTATACAGTGCAGTATTATACTGTATATGCAGCCTTATATCTTTCCAAATAGTCCAGCCTTATGTGCAGCCTCATATCTCTCCATATAGTGTAGTATTATGTATGCAGCCTTATATATCTCTATACAGTGCAGTATTATACTGTATATGCAGCCTTATATCTTTTCATATAGAGCAGCCTTATATCTCTCCATATAGTGCAGTACTATATATGCAACCTTATATATGAACCCCTCCTTCCCCCATAATCCTCTGGCCATACTGCACTCACTTATTAAAAAAAATAATCTGTACTTACCTCTCCTGGTTCATTTGCTGCTCCGGCGGTCTCCTGGAGATGCAAAACTCAGGAGAAGGAGGAGAAAGTGCCGGCCTGCTGTACGAAGGGGAATGGAGGGAGCAGCAGCAGGAAATAGGAGGTCTCCCTCCCCTCCTCTCCCTGATCCCCTCCTCTCCCTCTTCCCTCCTATCCCTGATCCCCTCCTCTCCCTCTCCCCAAAGCGGCCTGTGCTGCCGCGCTGTCACATGGATGTGTGTCCATGTGAAGTAGGCGCCATTGGGTCGGCTGGTGGCAAAGGCCCCTTATAGGTCCGGGCCCCGTCACAGCAACGACCCCTGCTACTGCAATCGTTACGCCACTGATCCTCACCCATCCCTTGAAGACTGTGAGCCCTCGCAGGCAGGGTCCTTTTTCCTCACCTACTCTATCCCCGTGCCACCAAACCTCTGGATTGGTCATACCGCTCACACATGATTCACAACTACTCCCCCGTCCTCCTATCCACAAATGCACCTCCTTCCATCTCCCTCCCCGCCAACCCACTGTCCTCATCCTCCGCCGAGCACCCGTCCCTCTCCATCGCCTTCACCGCTGATCTGGTCCAGAGAGGCAGCTCCCGCCCTCCAGAGGGTCTCCGGGTGAGCGGTGAAGCGTCAGTCGCCAGATCTCACAGGTGCTATGGCGCAGTCTCATTTGTGGCTCCCCCCCTAGTGTCTCACAAAAACCAGCAAAGATGAGGTGGGCCCAGGAACAGGCATTAGCCACTCCCTTTCTGCCATGTCACTTCTAGAAGCTTGTAGCTCCTCTTTTCCGGCTTGTCACTTCCTCCCCTCCGCCGTGTCGCTTTAGGGAGCTTGTAGTTCCTTTACTCCCTCGTGTCACTTCGGGGAGTTTGTAACTCCTCCCCTACGTGTATCAGCTCTGGAAGCTTGTATCTCCTTCCCTCCACCGCATCACTTCCGGATCTTGCAGCCCGCCAGCCCTGTCCCTCTGCAGGAACTGCCGTATTGTCTGCACTGGGGGATGGGGATACAGTTTCAGAGCACGCTGATTGGTCTAACCTGAGCGATGAGTGCTCCCGCCAGCTAATCACTCTTTAAGGCCCCTTTCAAAACAGCGGTATTGTGTTATCCGCGGTAGATCCGGCACATGTCGCCGCACCTGCCACGTAACGGCCGACTTGTGACACCCATCCAGCAAGCCCCATTCCTTTTCTATGGGGCTTGCGGTCAGGTACAGCAAGTGCGGTTTTGCCGCATCCAGCTGAAAACGCAAGTGTCCACACATTGCCACAAATCCTATACAAATGCATTAGAAAAAAATTGAATTTTTGCCGCATTCGCTTTTTGCAAAACAAACAGAAATCGGCCAGATCTGCAAAAACGCAGATATGAAAGCACCCTAACCATATGGTAAATAGAGTGCACCAAATACCATTGATGCCCCCACTAGCAATAACTACTCCATCATTACAAGTATCACCTAATAAACTTTATGTATACAGTCCCCCCGCTCCCCACATACATCCATAATATCAGCACCAAACACAGCAAGGATGCGCATACCGCAGCCCACTATAGCAGCATCTCAACACTTCCCATTAATACTGAAAACACAATAAAGAGAATTTTGTTTACGTACCGTAAATTCTTTTTTCTTTAATCATCAATGGGAGACCCAGACAATGGGGTTTAGGGCACTGCCCTCCGGAGGTCACACTAGGTACTACAAGTTTGTAGACACCGCCTCCTCCGCTTATAAACCCCTACCGCAGGGAACATCCTCAGTTTGGTCCATAAGCTGCGAGGAGAAAATAAACCACACCCGAAACATCGGGAAGAATGCCGTGCACAGACGGTTCAACAACCCGGCAAACACTGTCTCAACAGAGAACAGAACCAATGCAAAACATGCAACGGAACAACTGGGTGGGTGCTGGGTCTCCCATTGATGAGTAAAGAAAAAAGAATTTACGGTACGTAAACAAAATTCTCTTTTTTCTGGTCATCATAATGGGAGACCCAGACAATGGGGATGTCCTAAAGCAATACCCCAGGGCGGGAAGAGTTCCTCAACAAGACGGATAACACATGGTTCCCTTTAAAGGTGGGCAACCGCCGCCTGGAGAACCCGCCTGCCCAAACTTGCATCCGCAGAGGCATGGGCATGCACCATATAGTGCTTAGAGAACGTGTGCAGGCTGGACCAAGTGGCCGCCTGACACACCTGTAGAGCAGACGCTCGATGTCGCAAAGCCCAAGAGGCACCTACAGCTCTGGTAGAGTGAGCCTTCAATCCCACCGGGAGAGGCAAACCAGAAGACCGGTAAGCCTCTTGAATGGAAGCCTTAATCCATCTGGCCAAGGTTGACTTCGAAGCCGCGGACCCCTTACAGCGACCTGTCGTGAGAACAAATAAGGAATCCGAACTCCTGAAGGAGGCGGTCCTGGACACATAAATGCGTACGGCTCTCACGAGATCCAGAGTATGGAGGTCGCGCTCCACCTGATGAACGGGAGCGGGGCAAAATGATGGGAGAACAATCTCCTGGTTCAGGTGAAAAGTTGAAACCACCTTCGGCAAGAATTCTGGCCGTGGGCGCAACACCACCTTGTCTTGGTGAACCACCAGAAAGGGTGACTTGCACGATAGTGCAGCCAATTCTGAGACCCTCCTCAGAGACGTAATTGCCACCAGAAAGGCCACCTTCTGGGACAGACGAGATAGAGAAACATCCCTCAGAGGCTCAAACGGCGGTTTCTGTAATGCCGCCAGGACCATGTTAAGGTCCCAAGGGTCCAGAGGTCTCTTGTAGGGCGGAACCATCCGCGACACCCCCTGCAGAAATTGACGTACCTTCGGGAGGAGCGCCAATCGCCTGTCAAACAGCACCGAAAGTGCTGATACTTGACATTTCAAAGAGCCAAGGGATAATCCCAACTCCAAACCCGACTGTAAGAAGGCCAACAACGTCGGGATGGACAAGGGCCACGGAGACCGTCCACCAGAGGCACACCAGGTAAAAAAGATCTTCCACGTCCTGTGGTACATCTTCCTGGAAACTGGCTTCCTAGCCCGATTCATAGTGGCCACCACTGTAGGGGAAAAACCCCTAGATGTCAGTAGCCAGGCCTCAAGAGCCATGCAGTCAATCTGAGGGCCCTGGAATTGAGGTGGAAGAATGGGCCTTGTGCGAGTAAATCTGCGCGGTCTGGAAGAGCCCACCTGTGTCCGCCTGATAGTTGCCACAGGTCCGGGTACCAGGACCTCCTGGGCCAATCCGGAGCCACTAGAATGGCTACCCTGCACTCCGACCTGATCTTCCACAGGACCCTGGGAATCAGAGCCAGAGGAGGGAACACATACGGCAGCTGGAAGCTGGACCAACTCAGTATCAGAGCATCCGCCCCCAGAGACTGAGGATCCCACGATCTCGCCATGTATTGCGGCACCTGATGATTCAGCCTTGAGGCCATCAGATCCACGTCCGGAGTGCCCCACCTGCCGCAGATGTCCCGGAAGACGTCTGGATGCAGGGACCACTCTCCGGCGTCCATCCCCTGCCGGCTCAGGTAGTCGGCCTCCCAGTTCTCGACCCCTGGGATGTGAACTGCGGAGATCAGGCAGTCGTTTTCCTCCACCCACGACAGGATGCGGTGGACTTCGGCGAGGGCCTGAGCGCTTCTTGTCCCTCCCTGATGATTTATGTAGGCGACGGCCTCGCATTGTCGGACTGTACCCGAATGGGTCGTCCTGCCAGGAATTTCTGAAACGCCAGGAGCGCCAGATAGACCGCCTTGATCTCCAGGACGTTGATCTGCAACGTCGACTCCGCCAGAGTCCAGAGGCCTTGAGCCCTGTGGTGTAAGAACACCGCGCCCCAGCCCTTCAGACTGGCGTCGGTGGTTACCACTAACCAAGAAGGTTTGAGGAAGGATCTTCCCCGTGACAAGTGACGTGGCTGGAGCCACCACTGCAGGGAGTCCCTGGTTGGTTGTGACAGTGCCACCAACCGATTCAGAGAGATCGCTCTCTTGTCCCATCGGCGAAGAATCTCCAGCTGGAGCGGACGGAGACGAAACTGTGCAAAGGGCACCGCCTCTATCGCCGCTACCATGCGTCCCACCAGTCTCATCAATTCCCGAAGGGATGAGTGAGGTGACAGGAGAACGTTCTGTACTCCTGATTGGATCGCCAGCTGTTTGGCCTGAGGTAGAGACACCAGGGCTGAGTCCGTGTGGAAGTCCATGCCCAGATATGTCAATGACTGGGTCAGAACCAGGGTCGACTTCTGAGTGTTGAGAAGCCACCCAAACTGTTCCAGAGACCTCATGGTCACTTCCAAGCTCACCCGACAAAGGTCTTCCGATGGCGCCCTGACCAATAGGTCGTCCAGATAGGGTATGACGGCGTGACCCTGCACATGCAGGAGAGCCATCATAGATGCCATCACCTTCGTGAACACCCGTGGGGCAGAGGCCAACCCGAAGGGTAGGGCCACAAATTGGAAGTGTTCGTCCCCCACTGCGAATCGTAACCAGCGCTGATGAGCCGGTGCAATGGGCACGTGAAGGTAAGCGTCCCTGATATCGATGGACGCTAGGAAGTCCCCCTGTGACACAGCCGCGATCACGGAGCGCAGTGATTCCATGCGGAACTTCCGAACCCGCACGTGACGGTTGAATAATTTTAGGTCCAGGACCGGTCGAAAGGAGCCGTCCTTTTTCGGGACAATAAAGAGGTTGGAGTAAAAACCCCTGAACCTCTCTGCCGTGGGCACTGGGACCACTACTCCGTCTCTGCGGAGTCCCTCCAACACCCGGTGAAAAGCCTGAGTCTTTTCTGGGGATGGAACAGACCGATGGAATCGGGATAACGGTTTTGACGTCAGCTCTATCCTGTAACCTCGCGAGACTACGTCTCGAACCCACTGATCTTGAACGTGAAGTAGCCACTTGTCCTGAAAGCGAGACAAGCGGCCCCCCACCTGTGGGGAGGCAGGAAGAGAGAGCGAGTCATGTAGAGGCGGGTTTGGGGGTGGCAGCTGTTGCCCCCGCCGGCTTCTTGGGACGACTCTTAGAGCGCCACTGAGAAGCGGGCTTGCCCCCTCGGTCCGTGCGAGCAGACGGTGCTGATGACTGTGAGCTGGACCGAAAGGACCACTGTTTTGGGTTCCTTTTAACGGTATACCGTGGCTTAGGCTTATTCTGCGGTATCTTAGACTCAGCAGAATCCTTAATCAGCTTGTCCAGCTCTGTGCCAAAAAGTCTGTCACCAGAGAACGGAAGATTCTGTAAAATCTTCTTAGACGTGGCATCTGAGTCCCAAAGACGCAGCCACAACAACCTGCGGATCGCTATAGCATTGGCCGAAGCCACAGCTGAGCGAGTGGCAGTTTCCAAAGACGCCGTCCTGGCGTAGTCCGCATAGGCCCTCGCTCTCTCAGTGAGTGCCAGGACCTCTGGACTGGACCTTGCCAGGTCAGTGATACCATCCAAGCAGGTAGTAATCGCTTGTAAGGTCCAGACCGTGGCAAAGTTAGGGGCAAATGAAGACCCCACAGCCTCATAGGAAGACTTGGCGAGTTGCTCGACCTGTCTATCAGTCGCATCCTTCAGCGAGGAGCTATCAGAGGCAGAAAACAGGGAGCGTGCCGCAATTCTAGTCATGGAAGCGTCCACCTTTGGAGACTGCGACCATTCCTGAAGCACCTCCTGGGGGAAGGGGAAACGATTGTCCTTGGGTTTGCGGACATAACGTCGCCCAGGATGTAACCTGGGAGCTCTAATCACCCTTCCAAAATTAGTGTGGTCCATGAAAGATCCACTTGGTCTAGCCTCTGGCCGCAGCCATTGATAGACCTCCTTCGGGTGCACGACAACCTCTTCAGTGGGAGTCACGAGACGCAAGGTCTCATTGATGGAGGATACCAGATCCTCCACCCCATCTGGAGGCTCAGACACAGACACAGATCCGAAGGTTGAACCCCCATCATCTTCCTCACCATCAGAGGAATGCTCCTCCTCAGAGAGAGCCTGGAGCTCGGGTGAATCCTCACGACGAGCTCGCTTAGGGGGTCTCACAACCGAAGAGGGGGACACCCGGGGGTAACTGGAAGGAGTAGCTGGGCTTTCCAGTCTCCTATGAAGTGCCTCCAGTGACTGCGACATGGAGGACATCTGGGACAGCAGGGATTCATTAATCCTGTTCTGCGTTTCCCATGGCCCTGGGATCACCTGAACCTCAGGGTACAGCACCGGAGCTGCTGCCTCAGCCGAGCCAGTCCGGGCTTCTGGGCGTCCGCAGTTATTGCAGGACCCCTCCACCAGAGTTCCCTTGCAAGTGGCACAGGTCATGGTGTTATCCGCCGTCTTAGCAGCATGCTTCCTAACTGAGGACATAGCCACAGTAGGGGGTGTATAAGCCAGTCTAATAGACAAACAAACCGGGAGTCCCGGTGGCTTACCGACCGCAGTAACGCGGTGGGAGGAAGCGGTGTGCGTGTGTGACCTCCGCGAGTTCCGGTCTCCCTCTGAAGTGCAGACACGTGGTGCCGTAGCTCCCAGCCGGGAAGTGAGGGAGAAGATGGCCGCCGCCAGTACAGACGTGGGCGGCGCCGGGAACCCGCGGGAATCACACGCACACGCCCCCCGGTGACGTCACCGTAAGGGCTGCCTCTCCTCCTCCAAGCAGCCTCTGTAATGGAGGTGCTGGAGCCCGCAGCGCGGGAAATGGTGTAAAAACACAGTACACACACACAGACTGCAATCACATCCAAAGAAACGGCAGTCTACGGCCTCAGCCCCTGTGTCACACAGGGCGGTCAGCCAGGGTGACCCCAGCACAGGGTACACCTCCAGATCCGCGGACCCGAGGGTAACGCGCGGTCTGAGTGTCAGGACACATAAAGTGACCGACACTACCCCCAGGCACACAGGAGACACAGAGTGCCTCAGTGCCGGTCCGGTCTGTAAGCACCATTTAGGGAGGCCTCGGACGGGGGTTCAGCCCAGTCCGGAGTGTAAGCACCATTTAGGGAGGCCTCGGACTGGGCTGGCTCCAGTCCGGTCTGTAAGCACCATTTAGGGAGGCCTCGGACGGAGCGGAGCTGTGCAAGGCTCCCATCTCCCACTCTCCAGAGCCCCCTTAGAGAGGGATGGAAAGGAGCGCGACAGCGTACCGGGAGAACACAAAGTGTCCAGGCTCTAGGCCCTCCGGTACCTCCACCTGCGTGTGCCACAAAGGGTGAGCGGGGAGGCTGTCGCAGGTCCCGTCAGGACCATATTACCTTGTCTTCAGACGCCATCACGTAAGTTGTGAGAATGCAGTGAAGTGCAAGCAAAGCGTGATCTCCGAGCACACTAAGTTTAAAACTGAGGATGTTCCCTGCGGTAGGGGTTTATAAGCGGAGGAGGCGGTGTCTACAAACTTGTAGTACCTAGTGTGACCTCCGGAGGGCAGTGCCCTAAACCCCATTGTCTGGGTCTCCCATTATGATGACCAGAAAAAATCATAGTAACAGCCCTGATACCTCACCTCAACTTTTATACAACGCCACATTAACTGTCAAAACGACAGCGTAATGCCCCAAACCCGACGAAATGAACCCCATATCGTAAGGGTAAACAGTCCGG